>CM029012.1:162120671-162366999 GCA_016801055.1 Panax notoginseng | reverse complement strand
GGGAATATTCGTACGACGGCGCAGCTAATTGTGGGCCCCATAACAAATAACTGTCGGGTGAAGAAAACGACAAATTTTAAGTTTTTAATATTTTAATAACGGCGCAGTTTGTACCGTTAAACACTGTTGGAATACCCGTTGTTAAAATACAGTATATAAGCGTTATTGCACAGTAGCACACGGTATTGCATAGTATTTTTGAAATTTTTGATTCTTACGTAAGAAGGCACTACTCAATAATTGTTACAGTAATTACTGTTCAATATTTTATTTTATTGATTCAATAATTGCTATCGTTGAAAATTTTATATTTATTGTTGTTCAATAATTGTTGCTGCATAGTATTTCTTTATCAGATCAATAATTCATATATTTTGAATAATATTATTAGATAACTTTATTGGCATGTCTAGAAAGTTCTGTCTAAGGAAGGTTTGGTCATCTAATTGCGCGCCAGTAAGGAGAAATCCTTATTGGAAAGCCCCCTCTTTCCTGGGAACGGCCTTGTTGTCATAAATGTGATTCTGTAATATTATTTGTGAATAATTAATTATTGATTCATATGATAAAAAATTTTATTTTATGTGGATATAAATGAGGGATATATTTTTGTGTTAAAAAGAAGGAGTTAATGTTGAGATTTTTTATCCGTATTTTTATCGGAATGGAGGTATTAAAAATCAGGTTTTTTTGAGATATTTTGCGGGTGTTATAATTTTTAATCCGACCGTTGGATCGTGGTAATTTTTGGATATGTTTTATACATATATAAGTTGAGTATATGTCCACAAATTTTGAACCGTTAAAAATGAACGTATGATTTGTTATGAATTTTACGAGATGACTGGTTCAGAAATTGTTGAATTTTCGGAGTTTATCATTTTTGGTGGAAAATTCTAGAATTGGTGGCCCCACTTGTGGTTGGTGAAGAAATGTGCTGAATTATATTTAAATGTGGTGGGTGGGAATAGTAGCAGGTAAAGCCATCAGGTTGCAGGTCAAACACCTACAAAAATTTTCCTATAAATAGAGGGCTAAGTTAGAATTGAAAATCACACCAGAAACATAAGCTTTCTCTCTTTCTCTCTCTATATTATGAAGCATATTTTGTGAGTATTTAGAATACTTTGAGAGTTGCTATTCAGTTGCAAGTTTTTTTCGGCTTTGCATTCCAGTCAGAAGTGCTGCTCTTTTGAGTAAGGGATATTAAGGATAGTAAGGGATATTAAGGGATTTTAAGGGTTGTTATGATTTTCAGTTTCGTAATTTTCTGATCTTCAAAAATTCTGGAAAAATTTGAAATGATATTTGATGAGTTTTCTTGATTGTATCCAAAAATGGTGATTTTTGGATGTATAGATTGAGAGTTATGAATTTTATGAGAAAAGACTATTTTAAAAGTAACAGCTATAATTCCTTGTGGTTAACTCCAAAATTGATGAAATTTATTATTGGGAGTACATGTATATGATAGAAGTATACTCTGTAAATTTCAGAATTTTAGACAAAAGTACAATTTTTTTAAATGTCTAAATATTCGGCTATTTTGGCCATATGAAAATAGTAAATGACTTTTAAAAATTTTGAGAAAAATATATGTTCACTATGGGACTATATTATGCTAAATCCCAGAAAAGAAATATTTTTGGAACTGATTTGGTATTTTTCATAAAAATGGTCTAGTTAGAGTAAATGAATTAAATATGTTTTGTGAAGAAAGAAAATTAAAAATAGGATTTTATGGCTTGAGAAATCCTATATGAGGTATATGCAGATTTTTGATGAGGGTTTTGGTTATTGATGATGAAATTGTAAGAGTTGGCATTTTATGATGATTAAATGCATAATTAGTAAAGTGTAAACAATTAAAATAAATTGTTTATAAATTTAAGTAATGTTATTCTTTCAATATCATTATACCGAAATATTGGTATGATTTTATTGTGGAATTTCTATCTTTTGTGTCGGGAATATTATTCATGAGTTACTATTCACGATTTTACTATTCACAGAGTTTTACGAATATTACTCTTGAGATTAAAACTATATGTTGATCATATTATTTTTATCATCATATATAACATTTTTATAACCCTGATGTTGAAATTCTCTTTCACTTGGAGTGTAAAGATGGGTAGATTATTGGTATGATCATGACTAGGGTTCTCTTTGGCCTGTAGTGCAAAGTTGAATTGTGACTGGTATGATCATGACCATTGAATTTATAATTGAATATCTTAAGCTTAAGTGCAAAGGTGAATTGATCAACATTGTTATAATTATTGTTTATATAAATTCTGAAATGATTATATATTTCTTTGAGATATTAATATATTTTGCCTGTAGTGCAAAGATTGAAATATGATGAATAACTTTGGCCTGTAGTGCAAAGATGAATTGTTTGAATATCTTTGGCCCGTAGTGCAAAGATGACAATGTTGATGAATATCTTTGGCCAGTAGTGCAAAGATGAACAGATGTTGAGATAAACATGACCAACTGGAGATACAATTGAATATCTTTGGACGTAGTGCAAAGATGAAGTTATTAGTATGATTATGAACAGGAAATGTGATTTGGTATAAACCATGATCTTTGATGTTTCAGGTAAAGATAGGTGATGAAAATTATTCATCGTCCTGGATGAGAAGAGGAATTTAGAATCACAATATATGATTATGAGTTATTCATATGATTGTGAACCAGAATTGTTGATTGATGTTACAGTGATAAAACATTGTTGGTGGATTTTTAAACATGGAGAAGATAATAGACTTTATAGTCTATTTGACTCTTCTAATGGATTGCTCGTTCCGCTGCAACTATGGTTGAAATTTTTATCATTTACCATATGTTCTAAATCTCTGATTTATTGTTGATGAAGCTATTGATAATTGAATTATCTTTAGTCATGATATTCTTTACTGAGCTAGTTGTGCTCACCCTTTTGTTTCACAATTCCTTTCAGGTAATAAGAGTGTAGCTGGTCGAGCGGGGTAACAAGGGAATAGAACGGTGGTCATCATTTAGTAGTTATATTTGGTGAAAAAATAGGGTGAGGCGAACCCAACGTTGGAAGGGTATTTTGTCACTATCATACAAGATGTCTAATGACATACAACCTCGTGTCATCATAGGACAGGGTTGTGCTCATCCACTTGCTGAGTATATATATATGGCACTACCTATATAATCTTGGTGTTTGTTTGAAGTATAATTCTCATTAGAGACAGTAGAGATAATGATATGTCAAGAGAAGACTCACCATTGGGAAGAATATGATAGTAATCTTCTTCGTTTTTCTTTGGGGTCTATTGGGTCAACCAAGGATAATTCTGTGGCCATATGATATCTATCATAACCTAGATGCGTGGCCTCCCATGTACGAAGGTTTCCTTGAGCACTTCCCAAGATTCTAATTTCTAAAACAGTTTTTGACTATACCTTTATGTAAGGTGTTATTGTGAGGTGATGTCCACGGTTGGAACATGAGTCACATTTGGTATATATTTGTATCCAAACTCACCAGCATATGTATTGTTGTATTTTGCACGACAATTGTTGTAATAAAGTTGTAGTTATTTTCTGTACCATGTATTTGACGACTCAGAATGGGTTTGGTGGAATGGACCTATTTGGGGTTGTCACACTGTGTTCTTTTTTTCGGCAAGTAATCAGGGGTGATCGGATATGTGGGATGAGAGCTACCTTTGATCCAAATGAGTAGATTAGTTTTTGAGAATTATTATTAGACTTGGTGTTCTTAAATATTTGTTTATGGATGTTTGGGCCCATTTTGGCATTTATTTCTTATTAGTAGAGATTATGTAAGTGTGGAGTTCCTTCTATTTGAATTGGAGTATGTGACATTTGGTATTAAATTTTATTGGAGATATTTTGAGGTTATTAGAGATTTGTATTTATTATATTTGTGCGTGACATCCTTTTTCCTTTTGGGAAATGGGTGTTACAGAGTTGGTATCAGAGCCAGGTTATGATCTTGTAGATTGCCTTCTAGGCTTGACCTGTGAGTTATGGGTAGATCACTGGGTAGTTATAAGATTTTATTACAGTGTTATGTTGCGTTTGATTTTCGTTCTGAATAATTTTGGCCTCGATTATTTGTTGATCTGTTTGTTCTTATTTGCTGATTTGTATCGTAGATGGCTCGTAAGTCTTCGAGAATTGATGGGAGGCAGGGTAATAATGGTAGGAGGGGTCAGAGGCAGCCCCAGGTTGAGGCTGTTAATCAGGGTGGAAATGATGGAAATCAGGGTAATGCAATAATAACCCCGGCTATGGTTGCAGCGATGGTGACTGAGGCAGTTACGCAGGCCGTGGCACAGGCTATGCAGGGTATTCCGCAGATGCAAGGAGACCATCAGCAAATGGCATGGGGGATAATGCAGAGATACCACAACATGAGCAGAGCTCCTCCCGAGGATCAAGTGGGTCAACAAGTGCAGCCGTTGTAAGTGTTATTAGAGAGTTCATTAAGCAGAAGCCCAATTCTTTTCGTTTTGCTCCGACTCCAATTGATGCGGAGAATTGGATTGCCCACTTGGAGAAGATTTTTGATATGATTGGGTGTTCAGAAAATCAGAAGGTGAGATTAGCAGTTTATAAGCTAGAGGATGATGCTCAGCGATGGTGGAAATCGTTGAAGGCTACACAGGGAGATGGATTTATGGATGGACTCATATGGAGCGGTTTTTGTGACCTTTTCTATCAGTCGTATTTCCCAAATGCTGATAGGGATGCATACATCAGGGAATTTGTGTCCATTCGGCAGAAGGATGATGAGACTATTACTGATTTTATAGCGAGGTTTACGAGATTGGCTGGTTTTGCAGGTTCAATAGCTGGGAAAGCTGCACAGCAGGCAGAAAAGTTTAAAATGGGCTTTAAAATATGAGTATAGGAGATCGATCATCCACACCATATTTACAGATGTATCACAGGTGGCTAATGCAGCTAAGAGTGTGGAAATAGAACATAAGGACTTTCGAGCTTCCAAATCAGAAGGAGTCGAAAGAGAGATAGAGATGACCAGCAAGGGCAAGGATTGGGGCAGTTTGGCAGAAATCAAATAGAAGGCAAAATAATTGAATGAGCCTCCATCGGGTCAGCGATTTAATCCTCGAAGGGATTTTGCTTCCCCAATGCAGCAGGGTGTTCGTAGAGGTTCAACAGCAGGGTCACTGGCAAGCTGGAGGCTGTATCAAAATAGGGGATTTCAACAGAACAGAGTTTTCCCCAGCAAAATTAGAATCAGGGTCAGCATCGCCAACAGGGTCAAATCCAAGGGCGGTATCCAGGACCGCAGTGGGGGCAATCCGAACCTTTTGCCACTTCCACCTACTCCATGTGTTATTTGTGTGGGTATCATGCTGGTAGGCCGTGCTATAGAAACACAAGGGCTTGTTTCTTATGTGACAGATGGGACATAGAGCAAGAGACTGCACAGTTCAGCGTGGTAATGGGGAGACGGTAATGTTTGGTAATGCGGTCAGCGCAACGCCGGTGGGAGAGTATTTGCATGACAGCTATTCAGGAGGCCCAAGCACCAGTACTATTTCAGGCATCCTTCTTGTAGGAAATCGTGAGGCATCAGTTTTATTTGACATTGGATCTACACACTCTATTGTCGCATTTCATTTGTTCGTCATCTTGGGTTGTCCTTCTCAAATTTAGATCCTCATTGTCTATTGCTATGCTACCCCGATGGGGATTCTGTGATTATTTCTGAGCACTTCGCCGAGTGTCCTTTGAAGTTAGGGAGGAGGGTGTACGTAGCTAACTTACTTCCGATGGTGATGCATGATTTTGATATTATTTTAGGTATGGATTGGCTGAGTAAACATCGAGCCACTATTGATTGTCAGGCGAGGAAGGTTATTTTTTGGAACCTTAGAGGCCCAAAATTCGAGTTTCAATGTTCCAAGCCGAATGGTGTTGTAAAGTGATCTCAACTTTGAAGGTGCGAGAAAAATAATTTCTAAGGGGCGTGATTGTTATTTGGCTTCTGTGAAAGATACCTCAAAGGATGAGCCCCAACTAGATGACTAACCAGTTGTGCGAGAATTCCTGAGGTATTTCCTAAGGATCGCCAGAGGTTGCCACCGCCAATGGAAGTTGTGTAAGACCCCGAATTTTATGAAATAAAAGTATTCAATTTTTCTTATAATTACTATTCAGTAAATGGTTAAATTGATAAAAGTTTAAAGTTATGGTGAAATATGAATTTTTTTTCAAAATAAGCAAGTGGTTATAAAATAATCATTGTTGTCGGGGAATATTCGTTTGGTCGTGGAATATTCTTTCTGTCGGGGAATATTCGTACGACGGCGCAGCCATTTGTGGGCCCCATAACGAATAACTGTCGGGTGAAGAAAACGACAAATTTAAGTTTTTACAAATAACGGCGTAGTTGTTACCGTTAACACTGTTGGAATACCCGGTGATTAAAATACAGTAATACGCGTTATTGCACAGTAGCACACGGTATTGCACAGTATTTTTGAAATTATTGATTCTTACGTAAGAAGGCACTACTCAATAATTGTTACAGTAATTACTGTTCAATATTTTATTTTATTGATTCAATAATTGCTGCGTTGAAATTTTATATTATTTTTGTTTCAATAATTGTTGCTGCACAGTATTTTCTATTATCAGATCAATAATTCATATTATTTGAATAATATTATTAGATAACATTATTGGCAATGTCTAGAAAGTTCTGTCTAAGGAGAGTTTGGTCATCTAATTGCGCGCTAGTAAGGAGAAATCCTTATTGGAAAGCCCCCTCTTTCCTGGGAACGGTCTGGTTGTCATAAATGTGATTCTGTAATATTATTTGTGAATAATTAATTATTGATTCATATGATAAGAAAATATTTATTTTATGTGGATATAAACGAGGGATATATTTTTGTGGTTAAAAATGAAGGAGTTAATGTTGAAGTTTTATCAGTATTTTTGTCGGAATGGAGGTATTAAAAATCAGGGTTTTTGAGATATTTTGCGAGGGTTATAATTTTTAATCCGACCGTTGGATCGTGGTAATTTTTGGATATGTTATACATATATAAGTTGAGTATATGTCCACAAATTTTGAACCGTTAAAATGAACGTATGATTTATTATGAATTTTACGAGATGACTGGTTCAGAAATTGTTGAATTTTCGGAGTTTATCATTTTGGTGGAAAATTCTAGAATTGGTGGCCCCACTTGTGGTTGGTGAAGAAATGTGCTGAATTATATTTCAAATGTGGTGGGTGGAATAGTAGCAGGTAAAGCCATCAGGTTGCAGGTCAAACCTACCAAAATTTTCCTATAAATAGAGGGCTAAGTTAGAATTGAAAATCACACCAGAAACATAAGCTTTCTCTCTTTCTCTCTATATTATGAAGCATATTTTGTGAGTTTTTAGATACTTGGTGAGTTGCTATTCATCAGTGCAAGTTTCCTTCAGCATCATATCCGATATCCAGTCAGAAGTACTGCTCTTTTGAGGTAAGGGATAGTAAGGGATTTTAAGGGTTGTTATGATTTTTAATTTTGTAATTTTTCTGAACTTCAAAAATTCTGGAAAAATTTGAAATGATATTTTGATGAGGTTTCTTGATTGTGTCCAAAAATGGTGATTTTTGGATATATAGATTGAGAGTTATGAATTTTATGAGAAAAGACTATTTTAAAAGTAATCGCTTATAATTCCTTGTGGTTAACTCCAAAATTGATGAAATTTTTATTGGGAGTACATGTATATGATAGAAGTATACTCTGTAAATTTAGAATTTTTGACAAAAGTATAATTTTTGATAAATGTCTAAATATTCGGCTGTTTTGGCCATATGAAAAATAGTAAATGACTTTTAAAAATTTTGAGAAAAATATATGTTCACTATGGGACTATATTATGCTAAATCTCAGAAAAGAAATATTTTTGGAACTGATTTGGTATTTTTTATGAAAATGGCCTAGTTATGAGTAAATGAATTAAATATGTTATGTGAAGTAAGAAAATTGGAAAATAGGATTTTATGGCTTGAGAATCCTATATGAGGTATATGCAGATTTTTGATGAGGGTTTTGGTTATTGATGATGAAATTGTAAGAGTTGGCATTTTATGATGATTAAATGCATTAATTAGTAAAGTGTAAACAATTAAAATAAATTGTTTATAAATTTAAGTAATGTTATTCTTTCAATATCATTATACCGAAATATTGGTATGAATTTTATTGTAGAATTTCTATCTTTTGTGTCGGGGTTACTATTCATGAGTTACGAATATTACTCTTGAGATTAAAACTATATGTTGATCATATTATTTTTATCATCATATATAACATTTTTATAACCCTGATGTTGAAATTCTCTTTCACTGGAGTGTAAAGATGGGTAGATTATTGGTATGATCATGACTAGGGTTCTCTTTGGCCTGTAGTGCAAAGTTGAATCGTTGACTGGTATGATCATGACCATTAAATTTATAAGTGAATATCTTTAGCTTAAGTGCAAAGGTGAATTGATCAACATGGTTATAATTATTGTTTATATAAATTCTGAAATGATTATATATTTCTTTGAGATATGAATATATTTGGCCTGTAGTGCAAATATGAACTGTTGAGGAATATCTTTGGCCTGTAGTGCAAAGATGAATTGTTGATGAATATCTTTGGCCCGTAGTGCAAAGATGACATGTTGTTGAATATCTTTGGCCAGTAGTGCAAAGATGAACAGATGTTGAGATGAACATGACCAACTGGTGATACAAATGAATATCTTTGGCCGTAGTGCAAAGATGAAGTTATTAGTATGATTATGAACAGAAATGTGATTTGGTGTAACCATGATCTTTGATGTTTCAGGTAAAGATAGGTGATGAAAATTATCTTCGTCCTGGATGAGAAGAGGAATTTAGAACTACAGTTATGATTATGAGTTATTCATATGATTGTGGACCAGAATTGTTGATTGATGTTACAGGGATAAAACATTATTGGTGGATTTTTAACATGAAGAAGATAATAGACTTTATAGTCTATTTGACTCTTCTAATGGATTGCTCGTTCCGCTGCAACTATGGTTGAAATTTTTATCATTTACCATATGTTCTAAATCTCTGATTTATTATTGATGAAGGCTATTGATAATTTAATTATCTTTAGTCATGATATTCTTTACTGAGCTAGTTGTGCTCACCCTTTTGCTTCACAATTCCTTTCAGGTAATAAGAGTGTAGCTGGGTCGAGCGGGGGTAACAAGGGAATAGAACGGTGGTCATCATTTAGTAGTTATATTTGGTGAAGAAAATAGGGTGAGGCGAACCCAACGTTGGAAGGGTGTTTTGTCACTATCATACAAGATGTCTAATGACATACAACCTCGTGTCATCATAGGACAGGGTTGTGCTCATCCACTTGCTGAGTATATCTATGGGCACTACCTATATAATCTTGGTGTTTGTTTGAAGTATAATTCTCAATTAGAGACAGTGGAGATAATGATAAGTCAAGAGAAGACTCACCATTGGGAAGAATATGATAGTAATCTTCTCGTTTTTTCTTTGGGGTCTATTGGGTCAACCAAGGATAATTCTGTGGCCATATGATATCTATCATAACCTAGACGCGTGGCCTCCCATGTACGAAGGTTTCTTGAGCACTTCCCAAAGATTCTAATTTCTAAAACAGTTTTTGACTATACCTTTATGTAAGGTGTTATTGTGAGGTGATGTCTACGGTTGGAACATGAGTCATATTTGGTATATATTTGTATCCAAACTCACAGCATATGTGTTGTTGTATTTTGCACGATAATTGTTGTAATAAAGTTGTAGTTATTTTCTGTACCATGTATTTGACGACTCAGAATGGGTTGGGTGGAATGGACCTATTTTGGGGTCGTTACAAGTTGAGTTTACTATTGAGCTCATTCCTGGAGCGGAACCTATTTCTAAGGCACCCTATAGAATGGCTCCATTAGAGTTACAAGAGTTGAAGGAGCAATTGCAGGAATTGTTAGATCGTGGATTCATTAGACCGAGTGTATCGCCATGGGGTGCTCCAGTATTGTTTGTGAAGAAGAAGGACGGATCTATGAGATTATGTATAGATTATAGGGAGCTAAATCGGATCACTATCAGGAACAGATATCCATTGCCACGGATAGATGACCTTTTCGATCAGCTCCAAGGGGCGAAGTTCTTCTCAAAGATAGATTTGAGGTCGGGGTACCATCAGTTGAGGGTGAGGGAAGAGGACATTCCAAAAATAGCTTTTCGTACTCGGTATGGGCACTATGAGTTTTTGGTGATGTCATTTGGGTTGACTAATGCTCCGGCAGTGTTTATGGGTATGATGAATCGGGTTTTTAGCGAGTATTTGGACCAATTTGTCATTGTCTTCATTGATGATATTTTGGTGTATTCCAAGTCTAAGGAGGAACATGAAGAGCATCTTCGTATTGTTTTGGGGGTTCTGCAGAAGAATAAGTTATATGCTAAGTTTTCCAAATGCGAGTTTTGGTTAGAACAGTAGCATTTTTGGGACATGTCGTGTCTGCTGAAGGTATTAAGGTGGATCCTGCGAAGGTTGAGGCTATCACTAATTGGCCAAGACCTACCACGGTAACTGAAATAAGGAGTTTCTTGGGTTTGGCAGGGTACTACAGGCGATTTGTGGAAGGTTTCTCTTTGTTAGCTTTGCCATTAACTCAGTTGATGAAGAAGGGCATAAAGTTTGTGTGGAATGAGGAACGTGAGAAAAGTTTTGAGGAGCTTAAGAAGAGGCTTGTGTCGGCTCCAGTGCTTACATTGTCGTCAGGGATAGGAGGTTATCAGATTTACAGTGATGCTTCCATGAAGGGATTAGGGTGCGTTTTGATGCAACATGATAAGGTAATTGCTTATGCATCCAGACAACTTAAACCTTATGAGGTGAGTTATCCTACCCACGACTTGGAGTTAGCAACAGTTATTTTTGCCCTAAAGATTTGGAGGCACTATCTATATGGAGAGACTTGTGACATTTTCACCGACCACAAGAGCCTTAAATATATTTTTACTCAGAAGGAGCTTAACATGAGACAGAGGTGTTGGTTGGAGCTTCTCAAGGATTATGATGCCAGGATTCAGTATCACCCCGGTAAGGCTAATGTGGTTGCAGATGCTCTTAGCCGGAAGAGTTCAGGGAGTGTAGCTGCCTTGGTTACACAACCCCAACTTATCTCGGATATAGAGCGTGTGGGTTTGGAGCTATATACTAGAGGTTCTGATGGGTTGGTAGCAGGTATGAGTGTAGAACCTTCTCTTATTTTGCGTATCAAGGAAGCCCAAAAGGAGGATGGCGAGTTGTGGACTATAGCGCAGAATATGGATGAGGGTAGGCAACCAGAGTTTCGCATTGATGAGCAAGGTGTGATATGGTTTGGTAAACGGTTATGTGTTCCAGTGGATCCAATGATTCGTGAGGCAGTGTTGACGGAAGCTCATAGTTCGCCATTTTCTATTCATCCGGGGTCTACAAAGATGTATAAGGATCTGAAGGAGAATTTTTGGTGGAGTGGAATGAAAAGGGATGTAGCTGAATTTGTGAGTAAATGTCTTACTTGTCAGCAAGTGAAAATAGAGCATCAGCGGCCTGGTGGTTTGTTGCAACAGTTAGAGATTCCTGTGTGGAAGTGGGACGACATTTCGATGGACTTTGTGACTGGGTTGCCGAGGACTCTTAAAAAGAATGATACTATTTGGGTGGTAGTGGATCGCTTGACTAAATCGGCTCATTTTCTGTCTATTCGTGAAGATTTTTCGATAAATAAGTTAGCAGATATTTTTCAACGTGAGATTGTTAGGCTTCATGGGACTCCAGTTTCTATTGTTTCGGATCGGGATCCGCGGTTTACTTCTCGATTTTGGAAAGGATTTCAACGAGCTTGGGGAACGCGACTCAACTATAGTACAGCTTTTCACCCGCAGACAGATGGACAATCAAAAAGAAATATTCATACATTAGAAGACATGTTGCGATCTTGTGCTTTAGAGTGGACAGGAAACTGGGATGATTATTTGAGTTTGGTGGAGTTCGCATATAATAACAGTTGGCAAGCTAGTATTGGTATGGCTCTTTTTGAAGCCTTGTATGGTAAGAAGTGTCGAGCTCTGATTTGTTGGGATGAGGTTGGAGAAAGAGTAATAGAAGGACCCGATTTGGTTAGGATTACTACGGAGAAGGTAGCAGTGGCTAAAGAAAAATTGAAAGAAGCTCGATCGCGGCAGAAGAGTTATGCTGATATTCATAGAAGGGCTCTTGAATTCACACCTGGTGAACACGTGTTTTTGAAAGTTTCTCCAAGGAAAGGTGTTCGAAGGTTTGGTTTGAAAGGGAAGCTTAGTCCGCGTTTCATTGGCCCTTTTGAAGTCCTTGAGAGAGTTGGGGAAGTGGCATATCGGGTGGCTTTGCCTCCACAGTTATCTCATGTACATAATATCTTTTATGTTTCGGTGTTAAGGAAATATAAATATCATCCACTTCATGTTGTGCAATACCCGTTGCATAAGATTCAAGAAGATCTTACTTGTGAGGAAGAAGCCGAGGCGATTCTAGATCGTCAAGAATGGATTATGAGGAGGAAGACAATTCCTTTTGTTAAAGTCTTGTGGAAAAATTATTCGGAGCGGGAAGCTACTTGGGAGATGGAGGAGTCTATTCGAGCGGAATATTCGCATCTTTTTGAAAATTAGGTACGTTTTATTCTTTTGATTCCGGGGACGGAATCCTTTTTAAGGGGAAGATGATGTAATACCCAATAAAATAATAATAATATACTTATGTAAGCTTTAAAATATTTAATTTGACTTTTCTTATATTTGGGTCAAACTGTAGTTAATTTATTTAGACCATAATAAGTAATATTACATCAAATTGGGCCATTAAATTAATTGGGTCTAAAATATGTTTGTGTAATTTAAAATCCTAATAAAATTAAAAGAATTAATAAAATATGTTAATTAATAAATAGATAACTAAAACCTAATCATACCCACGTTAAGTCTGATATTGGAAACACGAAGCAAGAGAGGCGGCAAGAGAGAAAAAGAAATTACAAGAGAATTCCCTATTAAAGCATCTGGTGTCTGGGTAACTAAATCAAGTAAGTAATATTCAGCCTTAATTGGATTAAGTACTATTATATTATAATATGTATATAATTGAAACATATATGGTGGTAGATTGCATAATTTGATGATGTGTAGCTAGGTCGATGATGTCATCTTCACATAGAACCTATATAATGATTCCTGGGATAGTTATGTATAAAAATAATAATAATAATAATAATAATAATAATAATAATAATAATAATAATAATAATAATAATAATAATAATAATAATAAAAAAATAAATAATGAAAATACAATTTACCTATATTGTGATGACGCTTTGCTGCGCCTAATTAAAAGGGTAAAACATATATGAAATGCTTTAATTTATCATACCTCTCTTGTTTTGGAAAGGAACATAAATCTAAAAAAAAAAACGGGACAACAATAAATAATATTATAATATTGTTATTATAATTAAAATATATCTTTTGAGTACAAACTGAATATATTATATTAAAATTATTGAATTTATGAAAATATAATTTGTATGAGTTCATAATTTAATTGTGTGTATTATATTTTATTTTGATAATTAGATTGGATTGAGGGAGTTTAGCGGGTGATATTTGGATTAGGCGAATTATTTTGGTACCATATTAAGGTACGAATTTTGTACTTTTTCAGCGAGACTCTTTTAAATATAATTCGTTCGTTTTGTTATTCGTTTAAAAATTTGGTATTTACTTCTTAGGATTATTCCTTGTTGTCCAATTTATTGTGATAGTTTCATTTTGGTGTTGATATTAAAATTCGTATTCGTACTCCTTGAACTAGTTAATCGTGTCAGTATATTTTGGAGACTTTATTCGTTTGTACCATTGTTCGTATATTTTCGTTCACATTCGGGAGTCATTTTGATCATTGATGTATTGTGATAATCAATAATATTTGTAATTGATAATTCGATCTCATTTGAATATGGTCATGTAAGCCTTGTGATTTGAACCTCTTTTGGCTTACATTTTGTAGTTTGATCCTTAGGGTATACTTGAGCTAACCACCTGTGGGGGTACCACAGGCATGTCCTCTTGACAAAAGGGCATGACACCTTCCGTGGCGGTGTGATTAGTCCACGGCGTATCCTTTTGTATGCTCTGGGTATGAGCTTTGGCCATTTGATATATTTGTTCAGGATACGTATGGGTCGACCCAGTATTTGATTTGATTCGATTTGTTTGACGGATTAGTGACGTATGTGTCGTGCGTACTATCCGATTTGATTTGTATACATCACGGCACCGATGTATTTTGTTAGTCTTTGGCTATTTGTATTTGAGCTCAGTATGAAATTATTACCTTATAACCATTTGATTCAGCCTTATTTTGTTTGGAATTCTTTTGATTTTAGTTGTCGGTTCAACAGTGTTAATCATTTGTACATTGTCTCACCAATTTCGATATATTCATGTTTGGTTAGTAGTTATATTTGTTCGTTCATTCAGTTCTTTCAGTACATATATATATTGTTTATATATATGCGTTTTTATATCCGTACTGAGCAATTGGCTCACGCTGTGTTCTTTTTCCGATAGGTAATCAGGGGTGATCAGGATATGTGGGATGAGAGCTACCTTTGATCCAAATGAGTAGATTAGTTTTTGAGAATTATTATTAGACTTGGTGTTCTTAATATTTGTTTATGGATGTTTGGGCCATTTTGGCATTTATTTCTCATTAGTAGAGATTATGTAAGTGTGGAGTTCCTTCTATTTGAATTGGAGTATGTGACATTTGGTATTAAATTTTATTGGAGATATTTTGAGGTTATTAGAGATTTGTATTTATTATATTTGTGCGTGACATCCCTTTTTCCTTTTGGGAAATAGGGTGTTACATTTTTAATCAAATTAAACTTATTATATACTCCATAATTTTTTACAAAGTAAGAAAACTAATTAATTAATTAATTATTATACAAAACTTGGGGATCGAGATAGATAATATCTTATATTTTCCGCATTGAAAAACAACCAAAGAATTCGGAACGAGGATAGAAAAGGCAAATAGTACATGAAAATGTAGTTATCATTCGTACTATGTAAATTATTATTAAGGTACTGAATTATTTAAATATAATAATTAGATTTATATTATATTATTATGATGTGATATTGGCTAGCTAGCCCCACTAAAGTTTATTATTACTGTTGATGTGTAATCCTGATTCTGTGCTAGTTAGTTGGTTGAACAAGTCTTTAGTCTTATTTATTTTCTAGATTAAACTGCTTTACTTCAGTTAGAATAAATTGGGTAAGTTCTAGTCTTACGTCATTCAGTTGGTAGTGGCATGAAAGTAGGAGTTGTTGTTTAAGTGCCTATTATAAATAGGCTAGTAGTACTCTGTTTTTTATATATGAAGAAATTGTTTCTGTTTTTCTCATCAGATTAATAAAGCTTTGTTCCATATATTCTTCACCTTCTCTTGCTCCATACTTCTTCCTTTTAAAATAAGTTTTCTGATTCTCAACAGTGGTATCAGAGCTAAGGTTCATGAACGGCTCAAATCAGATTTCCGTTCCCATTTTGACTGGGAAAAATCACAACCGATGGAGCGTTCAGATGAGAGTGCTTCTTGACTACCATGAATTGCTAAGCGTGCTGGAGAATGGAGTCTCAGGAATTGCTGAAACAACAACTGAAGCACAACGAAATGCTCATCAAGACCAGAAGAAGAAAGACAAGAAGGCACTGTACTTCATTCATCAAGGGGTGAATGATGAGGTATTTGAGAAGATTGCAGATGCAACAACATCAAAGAAAGCATGGGATACTCTGATGACGTCATTTACGGGTGTTGATAAAGTTAAGAAGGTGAGACTCCAAACCTTAAGACGTCAATATGAACTCTTACAAATGGAATCTTCTGAAGGTGTTTCCGATTATGTAAGTCGAGTTCTTGCTTTGATAAACCAAATGAAAACTAACGGGGAGGAATATTCAGAGCAGTTAAAAATTGAGAAGATTTTGAGGACACTAACACCCAGATTTGAGCATATTGTAGTGGAAATAGAAGAAGCTCATGATTTGGCTAAGATGACAATTAATGAGCTATCAGGTATGTTACAAGCACATGAGCTGTAAGACCCCAACTTATTAATAAATGAAATTAAATTTCCTCTATTTATTATAGAAAGAGTTAATTTGATTAATGTGGTTAGTTATGGGTGAAATGCGCAAATATTTCAAATAAGCAAGTGGTTATAAAATATTCATTTTTGGTCGGTGAATATTCGTTTGGTCGTGGAATATTCTTGCCCCCATAACGAAAAGTGATTGGATGAAGAAAACGATAAGTATAAGTTATTTATAATTAACGGTGTAGTTGTTACCGTTAATACTGTTGGAATACCTGGTGGTTAAAATACAGTAGCACACGGTATTGCACCAATTATTTATTCTTACGAAGGAAAGCACTACTCAATAATTGTTACAGTAGTTACTGTTCAATATTTTATTTTATTGATTCAATAATTGCTGCATTGATATTTTATATTATTGTTGTTTCAATAATTGTCACTGCACAGTATTTTCCATTATCAGATCAATAATTCATATTATTTGAATAATATTATTAGATAACATTATTGACAATGTCTAGAAAGTTCTGTCTAAGGAGAGGTTTGGTCATCTAATTGCGCGCCAGTAAGGAAAAATTCTTATTGAAAACCCCCTCTTTCCTGGGAACGGCCTGGTTGTCATAAATGTGATTCTGTAATATTATTTGTGAATAAGTTATTTTTGATTCATATGATATGAAAATATTTATTTTATGTGGATATAAATGAGGGATATATTTTTGTGGTTAAAAATAAAGGAGTTAATGTTGAGGTTTTTATCAGTATTTTTGTCGGAATGGCGGTATTAAAAATCAGGGTTTTTGAGATATTTTGCGGGGGTTATAATTTTTAATCCGACCGTTGGATCGTGGTAATTTTTGGATATACAAGTTGAGTATATGTCCACAAATTTTGAACCGTTAAAAATGAACGTATAATTTATTATGAATTTAACGAGATGACTGGTTCAGAAATTGTTGAATTTTCGGAGTTTATCATTTTGGTGGAAAATTCTATAATTGGTGGGCCCCACTCTTGGTTGGTGAAAAAATATTCTAAGATTTTTATTCAAATGTGGTAGGCTTGAATAGTAGCAGGTAAAGCCATCAGGTTGCAGGTTAAGTCTGCTTCGGCGTGCTAACATTTTCCTATAAATAGAGGGCTAAGTTAGAATTGAAAATCACACCATAAACAAGTTTTCTCTCTTTCTCTCTCTAGATTATTGAGTGTATTTTGTGAGTATTTAGATACTTTGAGAGTTTCTATTTATCAGAGCAAGTTTCTTTCAGCCTTATACCGGTATTCCGACCAGAAGTACTGATATTTTGAGGTAAGGGATGTTATATTCTTCTTAAAATGATATTTTCTTCAATATCATTATACCGAAATGTTGGTATGAACTTTTTATCAAATTTGGAACTTTTTGTGTCGGGGTTACTATTTACGTATACGTTACTATTCACGTATACGGTACTATTCACGAATACATCACTATTCACCGAAAAATAAAATTTTCTTCTTTTTGTTCAAGTTGTCTATTATGGTTACTATCTTTGATTGTATCCATGTTTTGATCTTTATTTTTGAATTCTGCTTCAAAATTAGTTATTATGGGGTATTATTGAACTTGGATAAATTGTAATACGAATCCCTAATATTTGTTTTTTTATCTCACTGGATTCATTTTTTTTAAAATATTTTTCATCATCCTCAGTAGTGCAAAGATGTTTGATTACCTGATGAATATCTTTGGCCTGTAGTGCAAAGATGAATAGGTGTTGAGATGAACATGACTGACTGGTGATACAAATGAATATTTTTGGCCTGTAGTGCAAAGATGAATATTTGGTTAAAGATGATTATTAATTGATGTTACAGGGATAAAATATTGATGATGGACTTTTAAATCTTAGAAGATAGTAGAATTCATTCTCTACTTGACTCTTCTAATGGTTTGTTGTTTCCGCTGAAGTTGTTGATCTAAAACTTGTTGTCGATTATATTCTATCAGATTTTTCCCTGTTGAATACTAATGATAATTTTTTGTATATTATCTTAGTCATAATATTCTTTACTGGGCTAGTTGAGCTCACCCTTTTCCTTTTTGTTCCATTTTTCTTCTCAGGAGATGAGAACATAGCAGGATCTAGTCGGGGTATGGAGTGATGGTTCTAGAAAGATATTTTAGTAGTACTCACTATTTCTGTAAAATAGTGTTTGAATAATTGTAATGAGGACTTATTTGAGTGTGGATATTGTCTAGAAGACAATATTTGTATTTAAACTCACAGTATGTGTTGTCGTATTTTGCACGACAATTATATTATTGAAGTTGTAGTTTACTTTCTGTACCATGTATTTGGCGACTCAGAATGGGTGTTGTATACCTATTTTGGGGGCGTCACATGAGCAACGTATGAATGAGAAGTAAATTGAAAAACTAGTTGAGCAGGCCTTTCAAAGTCAAGTTTCTACCAAAGCTGAACGCAACAGTGAGACCAACACAAGACGAGGCAGTTCTCGAGGTAGAGGACGGGGACGTGGAAGCCACAACAACAACAGAGGACGAGGACGAGGACGTGGTAGTGTTGATTCTCAAGGGAATGACAAAGCAGTGAGATCAGACAACTATCATCAACACAACTCGAACTCCAGAGGACGAGGACGAGGATATGGTAAAGGGAGGTATGACACCATAGAATTGGACACTACGCTAGTGAGTGCAGCTACAAGGAGGTTGATCAAAGGGCTCCATATGTACAAGGAAGTGATGATGATGATGAGGGTCATGCTCTCTTAATGGTTACAGCAGCAGATGAAGCACCAAGCTATCACACCTGGTTTCTTGACACCGGATGTACGAATCATATGTGTGGCAAGAAGGAGCTGTTTACTAACCTTGATGAATCAATGAGATCGAAGGTAAAATTTGCTGATGACAGTTCAATCCCAGTAATGGGGAAAGGGAAGATTCTCATAAAATTGAAGAATGAACATTATAAGTACATCTCTGATGTTTTTTATGTGCCAGGCATGAAAAACAATCTGCTTAGTATTGGCCAATTGCTGGAAAAAAGGTATGACATGAGTATTTGGAACAAACAACTCTCCATTCTTGACAAAAAAGGTACACTCATTCTTAAGGCTCCTCTAACCATGAATCGAATATTTCGAGTTGATATTTCTTGTGGTAGTTATACCTGCCTTAATGCTATTGTAAAGGATGAATCTTGGTTGTGGCATCTTCGTTACGGACATTTAAATTCTCGTAGTTTAAAGTTGTTTGCTCAGAAAAATATGGTGACTGGTTTACCAAGCATTCAACATCATGATCATTTGTGTGAAGCATGTACTCTTGGAAAGCAGAGTAGGCTGCCTTTGTTGCAGAAAATCAGCGTGCAGTACAATCGCTTGAGCTCGTTCACTCCGATATATGTGGCCCGATGAACACGCCGTCAATTTGGAACAATAAGTATTTTCTCACTTTCATTGACGATTATAGCAGAAAAATCTGGGTTTATTTTCTGCAAAGGAAATCTGATGTTTTTGGGTATTTTAAGAAATTCAAGGCCCATGTCGAAAAGGAAAGTGGACGGCTTATTAAGGTGCTGCGAACTGATGGTAGGGGTGAATATGTATCTGCTGAATTCAATAAGTTTTGTGATGAACAGGGAACCAAGCATGAAGTCACATTCCCTTATACTCCACAACACAATGGAGTTACCGAACGAAAGAATAGAACGATAATGAATATGACGAGGAGCATGTTAAGGGCCACGGGTATGCCTAATTCTTTTTGGGCAGAAGCTGTATCGTGTTTGGTTTATTTATTAAACAGGTCTCCAACAAGGAGTGTCCCAGATATTCCCCTGTAGAAGCATGGAGTGGTTACAAGCCAAATGTAAAACACCTAAAGGTGTTTGGATCAGTTGCTTATGCTCATGTTCCAGCGCAAACAAGGACAAAGCTTGATAACCGAGGGGTGAAAACCATCTATGTTGGCTACAAGTGTGGTGGCTACAAGCTGTATAATCCAATGACAAATAAGGTTATTGTAAGCAGGGATGTGACGTTTGTTGTAAGACCCTAACTTTTATAAATAAAGATGAATTTTCAATAAATATCATTTTTGAATATTATGGAGTTAATTTGATATAATGTTATAGTTGTGGGTAATATTTATAAATTTTATAAAGTACGCAAGTTGTTATATAATATTCGATTGGTCAGGGAATATTCGTTTTAACAGGGAATATTCGTACAACGGCACAATCATTGGTGGACCCCACAACGGAATTATTGTCGGATTGAGAAAATGACAAAAATATTTTATTAAAAATAATGGCAGAAGTTTTACCATTGAAACTGTTGAACTACTCGGTAGTAAAAGTACAGTAATACGTGTGGTTGCATAGTAGCACACGGTATTGATTATTAATGCTTATGTGAGAAGTCACTCAGTTTGATTCAGTTATTGTCAGTTAATAATATGAATTATTTAGCGATAATAAAGTTTTGTTTTATTCGTATTATTAACGTAATAAAACAGAAACATCTTTTTATATAAAACAGAATACTTTATTAAAGTTATTCTATAAATAGAATATATTTTATTTTATTTAAAATATTTTTATTTTAATATGGACCGTTAGATTAAAGTAAATCAATCTGGACCGTTCATGGATTAGTTACTATGTAGTCCATTCTTCTATAAATAGCAGCTCATTCCTTCATTATTTCTTACGAATTCACTGAACTCTAGAGAGAGAAACTATAGAGAGAGAGAAGAAAAATATTCTGGTACTTAACTACTTCCTTATTTCAGTTCTTCTTTAAAACGGTAAGGGGTGTTATTCTTTCTTATTCATGAAGAGAACTGTTGTTATTCCATTTCTTATTATTCTGTTGGAATAACCTGTATACGCGGTCTACCCTATACTTGGTGACATTCTTCAATTATTCTGTTGGAACATCCTATCTGTGTGTTTTGCACCGGACCTGGTTCCATTATTTATTATTCTGTCGGAATATCCTGTCTGTGCGTTTACGCCGGACCTGGTTCCATTATTTATTATTCTGTCGGAATATCATGTCTGTGCGTTTACGCCGGACCTGGTTCCATTATTTATTATTCTGTTGGAATAACCTGTCTGTGCGGTCTATCGCATGCCGGGTGATTTCTTTTGTTATTCCATTCTTTATTATACTCAGTTGGTTAAGTTTTAACTTCTATACTCCATGAAATTAATGGAATATCCTTGATAATTGCGGTTCATCCAGTATCTTTTCATGAAAATATTCTTCTAAGTATTCTTGAATTTTACTCCACAAAGTAGTATCATGTTGACAATTTGGACGTTGTTAATTATTGGATAAATTAATTCTTGAACTTGTTTTATTGAATTCTTATACTATTGTCATCATCCTCATGTTTATAAAATGTTGAAAGTCATCTGTGGCCTGTAGTGCATAGATAGACTTGGTATGATTATGACCAGGGATTATTCGATATATATAATCATGACCGTAATGTTACAAATGATGTGGTAAAAGTCCTTATTGGCCCGTAGTGCATTGATGGATAGTTGTTGGCATGATCATGACCATTAATAAGTACACAAATATTCTTGTCCCGTAGTGCATGGATAATTGTGGTCGTGATACTAAAGAATATCCTTGGCCGTAGTGCAGGGGTGATTCGATAATGTGGATTATTTTATTAAGCTAAGTCCCAGCGATAACAGTGTTGAAAAACCTTATAAATCATAGAAGATAGTAGATTTTATTCTCTACTTGACTCTTTTAATGGATTGCTTGTTCCGCTGCAGTTAAACTTGATGGTCGTTATATTTTATCAGTTTAACACTATTGAAGGCTAATGATAATTTATTCTGCATTATCTTAGTCATAATATTTCTTACTGGGCTAGTTGAGCTCACCATTTCTTTCACTGTTCTCTTCAGGAAATGAGAATATAGCTGGGACGAGTCGGGGAACGGAGTGATGGACCAGATGATAGTATTAGTAGTTGTGACGCCCCCAAAATAGGTATACAACACCCATTATGAGTCACCAAATACATGGTACAGAAAGTAAACTACAACTTCAATAATACAATTGTCGTGCAAAATACGACAACACATACTGTGAGTTTAAATACAAATATTATCTTCTAGACAATATCCAAACTCAAATAAGTTCTCAATACATTTATTCAAACACTATTTTACAAAAATAGTGAGGACTGCTAAAATATATTTCTAGAACCATCACTCCATACCCCGACTAGATCCTGCTATGTTCTCACCTCCTGAGAAGAAAAATAAAACAAAAAGGAAAAGGGTGAGCTCAACTAGCCCAGTAAAGAATATTATGACTAAGATAATATACAGCAAATTATCATTAGTATTCAACATGGAAAAATCTGATAGAATATAATCGACAACAAGTTTTAGATCAACAACTGCAGCGGAAACAGCAAACCATTAGAAGAGTCAAGTAGAGAATGAATTCTACTATCTTCTAAGATTTAAAAGTCCATCATCAATATTTTATCCCTATAACATCAATTAATAATCATCTTTATCCAAATATTCATCTTTGCACTACAGGCCAAAGATATTCATTTGTATCACCTGTCAGTCATGTTCATCTCAATACCTGTTCGTCTTTGCACTACAGGCCAAAGATATTCATCAGGTAATCATACATCTTTGCACTACAGGCCAAAGATATTCAGTAATATCATCATTTAAGACTGAGGATGATGAAAAATATCTTAAAGAAAACGAATCCAATGAGATAGGAGGACAAATAGTAGGGATTCGTATAACAATTTATCCAAGATCAATAATACTTCATAATAATCAACTGTGAAGCAGAATTCAAAAATAAAGATCAAAACATGGATACAATCAAAGATAGTAACCATAATAGACATCTTGGACAAAAAGGGAAAATTTTATTTTTCGGTAAATAGTGTCGTATACGTGAATAGTAACCCGACACAAAAAGTTCTAAATTTGATAAAAAAACTCATATCAATATTTCAGCATAATGATATTGAAGGAAAAATAATATCATTTAAGAAGAAAATAATATCCCTTACCTCAAAATATCAGTACTTCTAGTCGGAATACCGGTATAAGGCTGAAAGAAACTTGCTCTGATGAATAGAAACTCTCAAAGTATCTAAATACTCACAAAATACACTCAATAATCTAGAGAGAGAAAGAGAGAAAACTTGTTTCTGGTGTGATTTTCAATTCTAACTTAGCCCTCTATTTATAGGAAAATGTTAGCACGCCGAAGCAGACTTAACCTGCAACCTGATGGCTTTACCTGCTACTATTCCCACCCACCACATTTGAATAAAAATCTCAGCACATTTCTTCACCAACCAAGAGTGGGGCCCACCAATTCTAGAATTTTTCACCAAAATGATTAACTCTAAAAATTCAACAATTTCTGAACCAGTCATCTCGTAAAATTCATAATAAATGATACGTTCATTTTTAACGGTTCAAAATTTGTGGACATATACTCAGCTTATATATGTATAACATATCCAAAAATTACCACGATCCAACGGTCGGATTAAAAATTATAACCCCCGTAAAATATCGCAAAAATCCTAATTTTTAATACCTACATTCCGACAAAAATACTGATAAAAACTTCAACATTAACTCCTTCATTTTTAATCACAAAAATATATCTGTGACGCCCCCAAAATTAGGTATACATCACCCATCTTGGGTCGTCAGATACATGGTACAGAATACAAATACAACCTAATAATACAACTGTCGTGTACAATACGACAAAATATAAACTGTGAGTTTGAATACAAATATTATCTTCTAGAGAGTATTCATACTCAAAAGGAGTACTCATTACATTTATTAACACACTATTACATAGAATAGTGAGGACTACTAACTAATACTATCACTCGGACCATCACTCCGTTCCCCGACTTGCCCCAGTTACGTTCTCATTTCCTGAAGAGAACAGTGAAAGAAAGGGTGAGCTCAACTAGCCCAGTAAGAAATATCATGACTAAGATAATGCAGAATAAATTATCATTAGCCTTCAACAATGTTAAACTGATAAAATATAATAGACATCAAGTTTAACTGCAGCGGAACAAGCAATCCATTAAAAGAGTCAAGTAGAAAATAAACTCTACTATCTTTTATGATTTAAAAAGTTTTTCATCACTTTTATCGCTGAGACTCAGCTTAATAAATAATTCACATCATCCCTGCACTACGGCCAAGAATATTCGTTAGGGTCACGACCACAAATTCCATGCACTACGGGCCAAGGATATTTGTGTATTCATCAATGGTCATGATCATGCCAACAACTGTCCATCAATGCACTACGGGCCAATGAGGACTTTTACCACATCATTTGTAACATTACGGTCATGATTATACTGAATAATCTCTGGTCATAATCATACCAAGTCCATCTATGCACTACAGGCCACAGATGACTTTCAACATTTTATAAACATGAGGATGATGACAATGATATAAGAATTCAATAAAACAAGTTCAAGAATTAATTTATCCAAGAATTAACAACGTCCAAATTGTCAACATGATATTGCTTTGTGGAGTAAAATTCAAGAATACTTAGAAGAATATTTTCATGAAAAGATACTGGATGAAACGCAATTATCAAGGATATTCCACAAATTTCATGGAGTATAGAAGTCAAAACTGAACCAATTGAGTACAATAAAGAATGGAATAACAAAAGAAATCACCATGCATGCGATAGACCGCACAAACAGGTTATTCCAACAGAATAATAAATAATGGAACCAGGTCTGGCGTAAACGCACAGACAGGATATTTCGACAGAATAATAAATAATGGAACCAGGTCCGGCGTAAACGCACAGACATGATATTCCGACATAATAATAAATAATAGAACCAGGTCCGGTGTAAAATACACAGACAGGATGTTCCAACAGAATAATAAAAACGGAACCAGGTCCGGTGTAAAACACATAGACAGGATGTTCCAACAGAATAATAATAAAAACGGAACCAGGTCCGGTGTAAAACACACAGACAGGATGTTCCAACAGAATAATAGAAGAATGTCACCAAGTATAGGGTAGACTGCATATACTGGTTATTCCAACAGAATAATAAAGAATAGAATAACAGAAGTTCTCTTCATGAATATAAAAGAAATAATATTCCCTACCGTTTTAAAGACGAGCTGAAATAAGGAAGTAGTTAAGTAGCAGAATACTCTTCTTCTCTCTCTCTATAGTTTCTCTCTATAGTTTCTCTCTCTAGAGTTCAGTGAATTCGTAAGAAATAATGAAGGAATGAGCTGCTATTTATAGAAAAATAGAATGCATAGTAACTAATTCATGAACGGTCCAGATCGATTACTTTAATCTGACGGTCCATATTTAAAGAAAAATCTTTTAAATAAAATATAATATATTCTATTTATAGAATAACTTTAATAAAGTATTCTGTTTTATATAAAAAGATATTTCTGTTTTATTACGTTAATAATACGAATAAAACAAAACGTCATTATCGCTAAATAATTCATATTATTAACTGACAATAATTAAATCAAACTGAGTGACTTCTCACATAAGCATTAATAATCAATACTGTGTGCTACTATGCAACCACACGTATTACTGTACTTTTACTACCGAGTAGTTCAACAGTAACAATGGTAAAATTTCCGCCGTTATTTTTAATAAAATATTTTTGTCGTTTTCTCAATCCGACAATAATTCCGTTGTGGGGTCCACCAATGATTGTGTCGTTGTACGAATATTCCCTGTTAAAATGAATATTCCCTGACCAATCGAATATAATATGACAACTTGCATACTTTGTAAAATTTATAAATACTACCCATAACTATTATATCAAATCCACACCATAATATAAAAAAAATTATTTCGAGAAAAATTAAATATTTATTCATAAAATTTGGAGTTTCACAATCTCCCATTCTTATAAAATTTCGCCCTCGAAATTAGGGTACGTACCTGGTATGTCGAAGAGGTAAGGATACCTTGATTTCATTTCAAATTCTAACTCTTGAGGTATAACCTTTAAGCATCGAATACGATCCTTCTTATCCAAGATGTTAACACGTATCTACTCATACGTTAAATCTTTCGCTATCTCGTCCGGTTCTAAATTAATAATGTTGTTCGGGTCGTCCACATATTTACGTAACATCGATACGTAAAAATAATGTTCTTAACACGCAACATACTTGGCGGTAAAACGAGTCTATAGGCCACAGTTCCTACTTCATCGAGGATTTCAAATGGGCCAATTAAATCGAGAGTTGAGATTTCCTCTCTTCGTCGATTCTTGCTTCTAGAATAACGCCCTCTTGAACCTTCTTCTTCACATTTATCAGCTCTGAGTATGTAGTTTGAGCGACTTTAATTTTATCGATTAAAGTTGATTTTAATCGTATATTCGTTATCTTCACGTGGGTTCGTATATTCGCACTTGTAACCGCATACGATCTTCTACTCAACGCATCAGCTACCACGTTCGCTTGTTCACGATGGTATGGTATGATCACAATCTTTAACAGCTCGAGCCAACGTCTTTGGCGCATGTTACGTTCGCTTTAGTTGAATAATTATTTGAGGGTTTAAGAAATGGGTTTTGTACTGGGGTCAATACAAAATTCAATTTCACGCTCTAGGGGTAAGCTAAGAAGTCTTCAAGAATACGTCAAAAAATTTATTAACAATAGAAATATCATTCAAAACTATGACTCTCGTCCAAGACTTGGATAACACGTCACATTGATATCTATTAACTTGTCACCGTTATTCACAACGTCCCCAACCGAAAGTCTGGCTTCGGTACATTCCACACAAGAAAGTCAACAACGAAAGGATCTGGGCTCTTTATTTATGGCTTGATATGACAATGATTGACTTTAGTGGTTTGGTTACTTTGAATCCGCATAACAGGGTGGTTAGGAGTATGAAAGCTAACAACCTTACGAGAAGCATGATAAGTAGTGAACCAATCGTTTCAAAAAATCACATCAAAGGCAAGTATTTTCAAAGAGATAAGATCGACAGGTAACGTGAAAGTGTTGATTTGAACAAGATTTATAAATAGTGGAGGTAATGAAGATTTCTCCCAACTGACTTTAAACAGACATATCAAAGTCTAAACATTGAACACAACTAGGTGAAATAAAAGAGTGAGTAGAACCGGTATCTAACACGGTATAGACTTCGCAAGAGTTTATGACTAACATACCCGTGATAATTTTATTCAGGTTCCTCGTCACGAAAAAAAAAACGCTTTCTCTTAAACTACTGGCTTTGGCTTTTCTGGGACGGTCTTTGGTGCCTCCATTCTATCTGAACTTGTCTTCGGTGAACGACAAAATTGGGCTAAGTGACCTTCTCTTCCACAATTATAGCATGCTTTGGATGGCATCGCGCAGTTTGGACTGATGTGTCCCTCCCCTCCGCATTTGAAGCATATGATAGGTGGTCGTTCTCCTTCCTTAACAACGGGTGCTGGTGCTGACGTCTTTCCATCATTGTTGAATTTCCTCTTCTTGAAATGTTCATTCTTATTGTTTTGACCATGATTACCATTGAAGTGGTTACCATTTCTGGCATGTTGATTCCCTCCATGCTTATTGTCACCGCTTTGATGACTGTTATCACCAGTATTATCATTTTTCCGGCTGCTCTCTTTTGGTTGTGTTGACTCGTTATCGCGTTCTACTAATTGAGCCCTATTTACAACATCTGAATACAGACACAGTTTATGAGAAATAAGATATTGACGTATCTCCGGTTTCAATCCTCTTAAAAATATCCGCGTCATTCTCTCTTCACTATCCACCAAGTGGGACGCAAATCGGGACAACTCGGCAAACTTGGCTTCGTACTGCGACACGGTCATGTTGTTTTTGTAAGACCCAGAATTTTATGAAATAAAAGTATTCAATTTTTCTTATAATTATTATTCAGTAAATGGTTAAATTGATAAAAGTTTAAAGTTATGAATGAAATATGATTTTTTTTCAAAATAAGCAAGTGGTTATAAAATAATCATTGTTGTCGGGGAATATTCGTTTGGTCGTGGAATATTCTTTCTGTCGGGGAATATTCGTACGACGGCGCAGCTATTTGTGGGCCCCATAACAGAATAACTGTCGGGTGAAGAAAACGACAAATTTGAGTTTTTACAAATAACGGCGTAGTTGTTACCGTTAACACTGTTGGAATACCCGGTGGTTAAAATACAGTAATACGCGTTATTGCACAGTAGCACACGGTATTGCACAGTATTTTTGAAATTATTGATTCTTACGTAAGAAGGCACTACTCAATAATTGTTACAGTAATTACTGTTCAATATTTTATTTTATTGATTCAATAATTGCTACGTTGAAATTTTATATTATTGTTGTTCAATAATTGTTGCTGCACAGTATTTCCCATTATCAGATCAATAATTCATATTATTTGAATAGTATTATTAGATAGCATTATTGGCAATGTCTAGAAAGTTCTGTCTAAGGAGAGGTTTGGTCATCTAATTGCGCGCCAGTAAGGAGAAATCCTTATTGGAAAGCCCCCTCTTTCCTGGGAACGGCCTGGTTGTCATAAATGTGATTCTGTAATATTATTTGTGAATAATTAATTATTGATTCATATGATAAGGAAATATTTATTTTATGTGGATATAAATGAGGGATATATTTTTGTGGTTAAAAATATAGGAGTTAATGTTGAAGTTTTTATCAGTATTTTTGTCGGAATGGAGGTATTAAAAATCAGGGTTTTTGAGATATTTTGCGGGGGTTATAATTTTTAATCCGACCGTTGGATCGTGGTAATTTTTGGATATGTTATACATATATAAGTTGAGTATATGTCCACAAATTTTGAACCGTTAAAAATGAACGTATGATTTATTATGAATTTTACGAGATGACTGGTTCAGAAATTGTTGAATTTTCGGAGTTTATCATTTTGGTGGAAAATTCTAGAATTGGTGGGCCCCACTTGTGGTTGGTGAAGAAATGTGCTGAATTATATTTCAAATGTGGTGGGTGGGAATAGTAGCAGGTAAAGCCATCAGGTTGCAGGTCAAACCTACCAAAATTTTCCTATAAATAGAGGGCTAAGTTAGAATTGAAAATCACACCAGAAACATAAGCTTTCTCTCTTTCTCTCTCTATATTATGAAGCATATTTTGTGAGTTTTTAGATACTTGGTGAGTTGCTATTCATCAGTGCAAGTTTCCTTCAGCATCATATCCGATATCCAGTCAGAAGTACTGCTCTTTTGAGGTAAGGGATAGTAAGGGATTTTAAGGGTTGTTATGATTTTCAGTTTCGTAATTTTTCTGATCTTCAAAAATTCTGGAAAAATTTGAAATGATATTTTGATGAGTTTTCTTGATTGTGTCCAAAAATGGTGATTTTTGGATGTATAGATTGAGAGTTATGAATTTTATGAGAAAAGACTATTTTAAAAGTAACGCTTATAATTCCTTGTGGTTAACTCCAAAATTGATGAAATTTTTATTGGGAGTACATGTATATGATAGAAGTATACTCTGTAAATTTCAGAATTTTTGGACAAAAGTACAATTTTTGATAAATGTCTAAATATTCGGCTATTTTGGCCATATGAAAAATAGTAAATGACTTTTAAAAATTCTGAGAAAAATATATGTTCACTATGGGACTATATTATGCTAAATCCAGAAAAGAAATATTTTTGGAACTGATTTGGTATTTTTCATGAAAATAGTCTAGTTATGAGTAAATGAATTAAATATGTTTTGTGAAGAAAGAAAATTGGAAAATAGGATTTTATGGCTTGAGAATCCTATATGAGGTATATGCAGATTTTTGATGAGGGTTTTGGTTATTGATGATGAAATTGTAAGAGTTGGCATTTTATGATGATTAAATGCATTAATTAGTAAAGTGTAAACAATTAAAATAAATTGTTTATAAATTTAAGTAATGTTATTCTTTCAATATCATTATACCGAAATATTGGTATGAATTTTATTGTAGAATTTCTATCTTTTGTGTCGGGGTTACTATTCATGAGTTACGAATATTACTCTTGAGATTAAAACTATATGTTGATCATATTATTTTTATTATCATATATAACATTTTTATAACCCTGATGTTGAAATTCTCTTTCACTGGAGTGTAAAGATGGGTAGATTATTGGTATGATCATGACTAGGGTTCTCTTTGGCCTGTAGTGCAAAGTTGAATTGTGACTGGTATGATCATGACCATTGAATTTATAATTGAATATCTTAAGCTTAAGTGCAAAGGTGAATTGATCAACATGGTTATAATTATTGTTTATATAAATTCTGAAATGATTATATATTTCTTTGAGATATGAATATATTTGGCCTGTAGTGCAAATATGAATTGTTGATGAATATCTTTGGCATGTAGTGCAAAGATGGCCTGTTGATGAATATCTTTGGCCTGTAGTGCAAAGATGAACTGTTGTTGAATATCTTTGGCCCGTAGTGCAAAGATGGTTTGTTGATGAATATCTTTGGCCCGTAGTGCAAAGATGGTTTGTTGATGAATATCTTTGGCCCGTAGTGCAAAGATGGATTTGTTAGTATGATTATAAACAGGAATTGTGATTTGGTATAACCATGATCTTTGATGTTTCAGGTAAAGACAGGTGATGAAAATATTCTTCGTCCTGGGTGCGAAGAAAAATTTATAGTCACAATTATGATTATGAGTTATTCATATGATTGTGGAAAGGAACTGTTGAGTGATGTTACATGGATAAAATATTGTTGGTGGATTTTTAACATGGAGAAGATAATAGACTTTATAGTCTATTTGACTCTTCTAATGGATTGCTCGTTCCGCTGCAACTATGGTTGAAATTTTTATCATTTACCATATGTTCTAAATCTCTGATTTATTATTGATGAAGGCTATTGATAATTTAATTATCTTTAGTCATGATATTCTTTACTGAGCTAGTTGTGCTCACCCTTTTGCTTCACAATTCCTTTCAGGTAATAAGAGTGTAGCTGGGTCGAGCGGGGGTAACAAGGGAATAGAACGGTGGTCATCATTTAGTAGTTATATTTGGTGAAGAAAATAGGGTGAGGCGAACCCAACGTTGGAAGGGTGTTTTGTCACTATCATACAAGATGTCTAATGACATACAACCTCGTGTCATCATAAGACAGGGTTGTGCTCATCCACTTGCTGAGTATATCTATGAGCACTACCTATATAATCTTGGTGTTTGTTTGAAGTATAATTCTCAATTAGAGACAGTGGAGATAATGATAAGTCAAGAGAAGACTCACCATTGGGAAGAATATGATAGTAATCTTCTCGTTTTTCTTTGGGGTCTATTGGGTCAACCAAGGATAATTCTGTGGCCATATGATATCTATCATAACCTAGACGCGTGGCCTCCCATGTACGAAGGTTTCCTTGAGCACTTCCCAAAGATTCTAATTTCTAAAACAGTTTTTGACTATACCTTTATGTAAGGTTTTATTGTGAGGTGATGTCCACGGTTGGAACATGAGTCACATTTGGTATATATTTGTATCCAAACTCACAGCATATGTGTTGTTGTATTTTGCACGACAATTGTTGTAATAAAGTTGTAGTTATTTTCTGTACCATGTATTTGACGACTCAGAATGGGTTTGGTGGAATGGACCTATTTTGGGGTCGTTACATTTGGTATCAGAGCTTAGGGATATGATCTCTGGCGGAGATCGGAGAATATAACTAGGAGGGGAGAGATGAGTAAATCTTTCGCTAGTGTGTCCTACCTAAGCTTATTTGTTGGTCAGTCATAATATCAGGATATTATGTGATATGTTAATTTGTTAAATTAACCCTTGTTTTGAAGCTGTATTCTAGAATGATATATGAAATACAGGAGATGAGCAATGGAGAAATTATGATGACAGGGAAGATGGAATCTGAAATGAAAGGAATGTATTCTCAATTCTTTGAAATACCAGGTACGTAAATTTCGGGGACGAAATTTCATAAGGAGGGGAGATTGTAAGACCCCGAATTTTATGAAATAAAAGTATTCAATTTTTCTTATAATTACTATTCAGTAAATGGTTAAATTGATAAAAGTTTAAAGTTATGGGTGAAATATGATTTTTTTTTCAAAATAAGCAAGTGGTTATAAAATAATCATTGTTGTCGGGGAATATTCGTTTGGTCGTGGAATATTCTTTCTGTCGGGGAATATTCGTACGACGGCGCAGCTATTTGTGGGCCCCATAACAGAATAACTGTCGGGTGAAGAAAACGACAAATTTGAGTTTTTACAAATAACGGCGTAGTTGTTACCGTTAACACTGTTGGAATACCCGGTGGTTAAAATACAGTAATACGCGTTATTGCACAGTAGCACACGGTATTGCACAGTATTTTTGAAATTATTGATTCTTACGTAAGAAGGCACTACTCAATAATTGTTACAGTAATTACTGTTCAATATTTTATTTTATTGATTCAATAATTGCTACGTTGAAATTTTATATTATTGTTGTTCAATAATTGTTGCTGCACAGTATTTTCCATTATCAGATCAATAATTCATATTATTTGAATAGTATTATTAGATAGCATTATTGGCAATGTCTAGAAAGTTCTGTCTAAGGAGAGGTTTGGTCATCTAATTGCGCGCCAGTAAGGAGAAATCCTTATTGGAAAGCCCCCTCTTTCCTGGGAACGGCCTGGTTGTCATAAATGTGATTCTGTAATATTATTTGTGAATAATTAATTATTGATTCATATGATAAGGAAATATTTATTTTATGTGGATATAAATGAGGGATATATTTTTGTGGTTAAAAATGAAGGAGTTAATGTTGAAGTTTTTATCAGTATTTTTGTCGGAATGGAGGTATTAAAAATCAGGGTTTTTGAGATATTTTGCGGGGGTTATAATTTTTAATCCGACCGTTGGATCGTGGTAATTTTTGGATATGTTATACATATATAAGTTGAGTATATGTCCACAAATTTTGAACCGTTAAAAATGAACGTATGATTTATTATGAATTTTACGAGATGACTGGTTCAGAAATTGTTGAATTTTCGGAGTTTATCATTTTGGTGGAAAATTCTAGAATTGGTGGGCCCCACTTGTGGTTGGTGAAGAAATGTGCTGAATTATATTTCAAATGTGGTGGGTGGGAATAGTAGCAGGTAAAGCCATCAGGTTGCAGGTCAAACCTACCAAAATTTTCCTATAAATAGAGGGCTAAGTTAGAATTGAAAATCACACCAGAAACATAAGCTTTCTCTCTTTCTCTCTCTATATTATGAAGCATATTTTGTGAGTTTTTAGATACTTGGTGAGTTGCTATTCATCAGTGCAAGTTTCCTTCAGCATCATATCCGATATCCAGTCAGAAGTACTGCTCTTTTGAGGTAAGGGATAGTAAGGGATTTTAAGGGTTGTTATGATTTTCAGTTTCGTAATTTTTCTGATCTTCAAAAATTCTGGAAAAATTTGAAATGATATTTTGATGAGTTTTCTTGATTGTGTCCAAAAATGGTGATTTTTGGATGTATAGATTGAGAGTTATGAATTTTATGAGAAAAGACTATTTTAAAAGTAACGCTTATAATTCCTTGTGGTTAACTCCAAAATTGATGAAATTTTTATTGGGAGTACATGTATATGATAGAAGTATACTCTGTAAATTTCAGAATTTTTGGACAAAAGTACAATTTTTGATAAATGTCTAAATATTCGGCTATTTTGGCCATATGAAAAATAGTAAATGACTTTTAAAAATTCTGAGAAAAATATATGTTCACTATGGGACTATATTATGCTAAATCCAGAAAAGAAATATTTTTGGAACTGATTTGGTATTTTTCATGAAAATGGTCTAGTTATGAGTAAATGAATTAAATATGTTTTGTGAAGAAAGAAAATTGGAAAATAGGATTTTATGGCTTGAGAATCCTATATGAGGTATATGCAGATTTTTGATGAGGGTTTTGGTTATTGATGATGAAATTGTAAGAGTTGGCATTTTATGATGATTAAATGCATTAATTAGTAAAGTGTAAACAATTAAAATAAATTGTTTATAAATTTAAGTAATGTTATTCTTTCAATATCATTATACCGAAATATTGGTATGAATTTTATTGTAGAATTTTTATCTTTTGTGTCGGGGTTACTATTCATAAGTTACGAATATTACTCTTGAGATTAAAACTATATGTTGATCATATTATTTTTATCATCATATATAACATTTTTATAACCCTGATGTTGAAATTCTCTTTCACTGGAGTGTAAAGATGGGTAGATTATTGGTATGATCATGACTAGGGTTCTCTTTGGCCTGTAGTGCAAAGTTGAATTGTGACTGGTATGATCATGACCATTGAATTTATAATTGAATATCTTAAGCTTAAGTGCAAAGGTGAATTGATCAACATGGTTATAATTATTGTTTATATAAATTCTGAAATGATTATATATTTCTTTGAGATATGAATATATTTGGCCTGTAGTGCAAATATGAATTGTTGATGAATATCTTTGGCATGTAGTGCAAAGATGGCCTGTTGATGAATATCTTTGGCCTGTAGTGCAAAGATGAACTGTTGTTGAATATCTTTGGCCCGTAGTGCAAAGATGGTTTGTTGATGAATATCTTTGGCCCGTAGTGCAAAGATGGTTTGTTGATGAATATCTTTGGCCCGTAGTGCAAAGATGGATTTGTTAGTATGATTATAAACAGGAATTGTGATTTGGTATAACCATGATCTTTGATGTTTCAGGTAAAGACAGGTGATGAAAATATTCTTCGTCCTGGGTGCGAAGAAAAATTTATAGTCACAATTATGATTATGAGTTATTCATATGATTGTGGAAAGGAACTGTTGAGTGATGTTACATGGATAAAATATTGTTGGTGGATTTTTAACATGGAGAAGATAATAGACTTTATAGTCTATTTGACTCTTCTAATGGATTGCTCGTTCCGCTGCAACTATGGTTGAAATTTTTATCATTTACCATATGTTCTAAATCTCTGATTTATTATTGATGAAGGCTATTGATAATTTAATTATCTTTAGTCATGATATTCTTTACTGAGCTAGTTGTGCTCACCCTTTTGCTTCACAATTCTTTTCAGGTAATAAGAGTGTAGCTGGGTCGAGCGGGGGTAACAAGGGAATAGAACGGTGGTCATCATTTAGTAGTTATATTTGGTGAAGAAAATAGGGTGAGGCGAACCCAACGTTGGAAGGGTGTTTTGTCACTATCATACAAGATGTCTAATGACATACAACCTCGTGTCATCATAGGACAGGGTTGTGCTCATCCACTTGCTGAGTATATCTATGAGCACTACTTATATAATCTTGGTGTTTGTTTGAAGTATAATTCTCAATTAGAGACAGTGGAGATAATGATAAGTCAAGAGAAGACTCACCATTGGGAAGAATATGATAGTAATCTTCTCGTTTTTCTTTGGGGTCTATTGGGTCAACCAAGGATAATTCTGTGGCCATATGATATCTATCATAACCTAGACGCATGGCCTCCCATGTACGAAGGTTTTCTTGAGCACTTCCCAAAGATTCTAATTTCTAAAACAGTTTTTGACTATACCTTTATGTAAGGTGTTATTGTGAGGTGATGTCTACGGTTGGAACATGAGTCATATTTGGTATATATTTGTATCCAAACTCACAGCATATGTGTTGTTGTATTTTGCACGATAATTGTTGTAATAAAGTTGTAGTTATTTTCTGTACCATGTATTTGACGACTCAGAATGGGTTGGGTGGAATGGACCTATTTTGGGGTCGTTACAGTTTTGCTCCAACTTGATAAATTTCACCTCCTTCATGTGACGAATACTTTCGGGAAAGTACTTGTCATTGAACAGTTCTTGGAACTTCTCCCAAGACATCTTGAGTGCGTCAGGCTGGGTACGTTTTACAGATTCCCACCAGTAATCTGCCTCTTCACGCAACATAAAGGTGGCAAAGGAAACCTTTTGCTCCTCGGAGCATCTCAAGACATCAAATATCTTGGTGATCTGCTTTAACCACGTCTCCGCCTTAAGTGGTTCTGGCTTTCCCAAAAACTCCGGTGGTCCTAGCTCTTTGAATTGCTTAGCGGTGACCAACCGTGGGTTGTCATTGTTTCCTCCTTCATTTTGGATAGGAGCCGCTTTCGCCCGTTGTTGCATGAATTGCTCCTTGAACTGCTTAGCGGTGACCGTCCGAGAGTTATTTTGTTGCTGCATGAATTGCATAAAGTCTCTGACCATCCCATCATTCACCATTTCATCGGTGTTATTATTTTTATTAGGATTATTGTCCTCTGGTTGCACATTATCCTGAGCATTGATCGTTGGTGATTCAATGGTCTCATGTGCTTCATTGTTTATCTCAACATTTTCGGATGCCATTTGCAAATACTGCAACAAAACAAGGGTTAATTAACATATAACATATTATCCATATACTTTGACCGACCAATTAAATACCAAATAAACTTAGGTAGGTCATACTAGCGAAAGGATTCCCCGTCTCTCCCCTCCTAGTTCTATTCTCACATCCTAGCCAGGGATCATATCCCTAAGCTCTGATACCAATTGTGACGCCCCCAAAATTAGGTATACATCACCCATCTTGGGTCGTCAGATACATGGTACAGAATACAAATACAACCTAATAATACAACTGTCGTGTACAATACGACAAAATATAAACTGTGAGTTTGAATACAAATATTATCTTCTAGAGAGTATTCATACTCAAAAGGAGTACTCATTACATTTATTAACACACTATTACATAGAATAGTGAGGACTACTAACTAATACTATCACTCGGACCATCACTCCGTTCCCCGACTTGCCCCAGTTACGTTCTCATTTCCTGAAGAGAACAGTGAAAGAAATGGTGAGCTCAACTAGCCCAGTAAGAAATATCATGACTAAGATAATGCAGAATAAATTATCATTAGCCTTCAACAATGTTAAACTGATAAAATATAATAGACATCAAGTTTAACTGCAGCGGAACAAGCAATCCATTAAAAGAGTCAAGTAGAAAATAAACTCTACTATCTTTTATGATTTAAAAAGTTTTTAATCACTTTTATCGCTGAGACTCAGCTTAATAAATAATTCACATCATCCCTGCACTACGGCCAAGAATATTCGTTAGGGTCACGACCACAAATTCCATGCACTACGGGCCAAGGATATTTGTGTATTCATCAATGGTCATGATCATGCCAACAACTGTCCATCAATGCACTACGGGCCAATGAGGACTTTTACCACATCATTTGTAACATTACGGTCATGATTATACCGAATAATCTGTAGTCATAATCATACCAAGTCCATCTATGCACTACAGGCCACAGATGACTTTCAACATTTTATAAACATGAGGATGATGACAATGATATAAGAATTCAATAAAACAAGTTCAAGAATTAATTTATCCAAGAATTAACAACGTCCAAATTGTCAACATGATATTGCTTTGTGGAGTAAAATTCAAGAATACTTAGAAGAATATTTTCATGAAAAGATACTGGATGAAACGCAATTATCAAGGATATTCCACAAATTTCATGGAGTATAGAAGTCAAAACTGAACCAATTGAGTACAATAAAGAATGGAATAACAAAAGAAATCACCATGCATGCGATAGACCGCACAAACAGGTTATTCCAACAGAATAATAAATAATGGAACCAGGTCTGGCGTAAACGCACAGACAGGATATTTCGACAGAATAATAAATAATGGAACCAGGTCCGGCGTAAACGCACAGACATGATATTCCGACATAATAATAAATAATAGAACCAGGTCCGGTGTAAAATACACAGACAGGATGTTCCAACAGAATAATAAAAACGGAACCAGGTCCGGTGTAAAACACATAGACAGGATGTTCCAACAGAATAATAATAAAAACGGAACCAGGTCCGGTGTAAAACACACAGACAGGATGTTCCAACAGAATAATAGAAGAATGTCACCAAGTATAGGGTAGACCGCATATACTGGTTATTCCAACAGAATAATAAAGAATAGAATAACAGAAGTTCTCTTCATGAATATAAAAGAAATAATATTCCCTACCGTTTTAAAGACGAGCTGAAATAAGGAAGTAGTTAAGTAGCAGAATACTCTTCTTCTCTCTCTCTATAGTTTCTCTCTATAGTTTCTCTCTCTAGAGTTCAGTGAATTCGTAAGAAATAATGAAGGAATGAGCTGCTATTTATAGAAAAATAGAATGCATAGTAACTAATCCATGAACGGTCCAGATTGATTACTTTAATCTGACGGTCCATATTTAAAGAAAAATCTTTTAAATAAAATATAATATATTCTATTTATAGAATAACTTTAATAAAGTATTCTGTTTTATATAAAAAGATGTTTCTGTTTTATTACGTTAATAATACGAATAAAACAAAACGTCATTATCGCTAAATAATTCATATTATTAACTGACAATAATTGAATTAAACTGAGTGACTTCTCACATAAGCATTAATAATCAATACTGTGTGCTACTATGCAACCACACGTATTACTGTACTTTTACTACCGAGTAGTTCAACAGTAACAATGGTAAAATTTCCGCCGTTATTTTTAATAAAATATTTTTGTCGTTTTCTCAATCCGACAATAATTCCGTTGTGGGGTCCACCAATGATTGTGTCGTTGTACGAATATTCCCTGTTAAAACGAATATTCCCCGACCAATCGAATATAATATGACAACTTGCATACTTTGTAAAATTTATAAATACTACCCATAACTATTATATCAAATCCACACCATAATATAAAAAAATTTATTTTGAGAAAAATTAAATATTTATTCATAAAATTTGGGGTTTCACAATATCGCTCATTTATATCCACATAAAATAAATATTTTCTTATCATATGAATCAATAATTAATTATTCACAAATAATATTACAGAATCACATTTATGACAACCAGGCCGTTCCCAGGAAAGAGGGGGTTTTCCAATAAGGATTTCTCCTTACTGGCGCGCAATTAGATGACCAAACCTCTCCTTAGACAGAACTTTCTAGACATTGCCAATAATGTTATCTAATAATATTATTCAAATAATATGAATTATTGATCTGATAAAGGAAAATACTATACAGCAATAATTATTGAAACAACAATAATATAAAATATCAATGCATCAAATATTGAATCAATAAAATAAAATATTGAATAAAAACTACTGTAACAATTATTGAGTAGTGCCTTCTTACGTAAGAATCAATAATTAGTGCAATACCGTGTGCTACTGTATTTTAACCACCGGGTATTCCAACAGTATTAACGGTAACAACTACGCCGTTATTTATAAACAACTTATACTTGTCGTTTTCTTCATCCAATCGCTTTCCGTTATGGGGCCCACACAAGTCTGCGCCGCCGTACGAATATTCTCCGACAGCAAGAATATTCCACGACCAAACGAATATTCCCCGACAAAATAAATATTTTATAACCACTTGCTTATTTTGCAAAATTTGCACATTTCACCCTTAACCAAAGTATTATATCAAATTAACCCCTTATTATTCACAATAATATTTAGAGAAAATTTGATTTTATTAATTAATAAGATGGGGTCTTACAGTAGTCCTCACTATTCTATTAAATAGTGTGACAATAATTGTAATGAGGACTCCTTTTGAGTTTGTATAGTCTCTAGTAGACAATAATTGTATTCAAACTCACAGTTATGTTTTGTCATATTGTACACAACAGTTGTATTAGTAAGTTGTATTTGTATTCTGTACCATGTATCTGACGACCCAAAATGGGTGATGTATACCTAATTTTGGGGGCTTCACAGTTGGTATCAAAGCTTAGGGATATGATCCCTGGCTAAGATGTGAGAATAGAACTAGGAGGGGAGAGACGGGGAATTCCTTCGCTAGTATGACCTACCTAAGTTTATTTGCATGACATTTAATTGGTCGGTCAGAATATAAGGATAATATATGACATATCAATTAACTTTTGTTTTGTGGCAGTATCTGAAAATGACATATGAGAATGTTGAGAATAGCAATGGAGCACAGGCGACTGTTGATTCACTACATATCAATAATCAGGATAATGTGCATCAGGAAGGTGACAATCCTCATGCAAACAACAACACTGACTAGATGATGAATGATGAAATATTCAGAAGCTTTATGTAGTTCAGGCAACAACAGGCGAGAGCGACTCCTGTCCAAAATGTAGGTGGAAGCACTGAAAACTCTCGGACGGTCACCGCTAAACAGTTCCAGGAGCTGGGACCACCGGAGTTTAAGGGAGAGCCAAAACCACTTATAGCGGAAACATGGATAAAGCAGATCACCAAGATATTTGATGTCTTGGGATGCTCAGAGGAGCAAAAGGTTCCCTTTGCCGCCTTTATGTTGCGCGGAGAGGCAGATTACTGGTGGGAATCGATTAAACGTACTCAACCTGCCGCATTGAAGATGTGTTGAGAGAAGTTCCAAGAGCTGTTCAATGACAAATACTTTTCCGAAAGTGTTCGTCACATGAAGGAGGTGGAGTTCATCAAATTGGAGCAGAATAATATGACCGTGTCGCAGTATGAGGCTTAATTTGCTGAGTTGTCCCGGTTTGCTTCCCACTTGGTGGATAATGAAGAGCGAATGACGCGAATATTTTTGCGAGGTTTAAAACCTGAGATACGTCAACATCTTATTTCTCATAAACTGTGTTTGTATTCAGATGTTGTGAATAGGGCACAGTTAGTGGAGCGAGATAACGAGTCAACGCAACCAAAAGAGTGCAGTCGGCAAAATGATAATACCAGTGAGAGCAATCATCGAAGCGGTGACAACAAGCGTGGAGGGAATCAACATGCCAGAAATGGTAACCACTTCAGTGGTAATCAAGTCCAAAACAATAAGAATGGTCATTTCAAGAAGAGGAGATTCAACAATGATGGAAAGACTTCAGCACTAGCACCCGTTGTTAAGGAAGGAGAATGACCACCTATCATATGTTTCAAATGCGGAGGGGAGGGTCACATCAGTCCAAACTGCGCGATGCCATCTAAAGCATGTTATAATTATGGAAGAGAAGGTCATTTAGCTCGATTTTGTCGTTTACCAAAAACAAGTTCAGTCAGGATGGAGACACCAAAGGCCGTCCCAGAAAAGTCAAAACCGGTAGTACAAGGGAGAGCATTTTTTGTGACCTCCCAGAAAGCAAGGAACCCGAATGAGGTCATCACGGGTAAGCTTATCATAAACTCTAACGAAGTCTATACTTTATTTGATACCGGTTTTACCCATTCTTTTATTTCTCCTACTTGCGCTCATCGATTAAATTTGACTCCGGAGAAATTAGACTTTGACTTATCTGTTGAAACTCCATTAGGAGAAACCTTCATTACATCCACGGTTTATAAGTCTTGTTTGGTTCAAGTTGGTACCCACACATTACCTGTCGATCTGATTTCATTAAAAATACTTGCATTTGACGTGATTCTAGTGATTGATTGGTTAACTACTCATCATGTAAAAATTGATTGTTTTCGTAAGGTTGTTAGCATTCATATTCCTAATCGACCTATTATGCGAATTCAAGCAACCAAACCATTAAAATCAATCGCTGTCATCTCAAGCCATAAAGCTATTCATTTATTGAAAAACGGATGTCAAGCTTTCTTAGCTCATGTCACGGATCTAAACAAAAATACGTCAGTTTTGAATGATATTTCTATTGTTAATAAATTTCCTGAAGAACTTTCTGGCCTACCCCCAGAGCGTGAAATTAAATTTTATATCGACCTTGAACCCGGTACAAAACCCATTTCCAAAGTCCCATATCGAATGGCTCCTATTGAACTTCAGGAGTTAAAGATCCAACTGCAGGAATTGTTAGACATTGGCTTTATTCGTCCTAGTACTTCTCCTTGGGGTGCTCCTGTGCTATTCGTGAAGAAGAAAGATGGAAGTATGCGACTTTGTATTGATTATCGGACGTTGAATCATGTCACCATCAAAAACAGGTACCCATTGCCACGTATTGATGATCTGTTTGACCAGTTGCAAGGAGCACAATTCTTTTCAAAGATCGATCTTCGTTCTGGATATCATCAACTGAAGGTTAGAACTGAGGATATTCCAAAGAAGGCTTTCAAAACTCGGTACGGGCATTATGAATTCCTAGTCATGTCCTTTGGATTGACTAATGCTCCTGCTGCCTTCATGGATATGATGAACCGTGTATTCAAGGAATATTTGAATCACTTTGTGGTCGTCTTTATTGATGACATCCTTATTTATTTCAAAAGCCGTGAAGATCATGAGCAACACTTGAGGCTGGTACTCCAAAAGCTTCGTGAATACAAGCTTTATGCCAAGTTGAAGAAGTGCGAGTTTTGGCTGGAGGAGGTACCATTCCTTGGGCACGTAGTATCAAGTCGTGGAATATCTGTTGACCCAACAAAGATTGAAGCTATTCAAAGCTGGGAGCAACCTAAATCAATGACCGAAGTACGTAGCTTTCTTAGTTTAACTGGTTATTATCGGAGATTCGTGGAAGGATTTTCTCGAATCGCTACTCTATTAACTCAGCTGACTCGGAAAGATACAAAGTTTGGTTAGAGCGAAGAATGTGAGAAGAGTTTTCAAGAACTCAAGAGGAGACTCATTTCAGCACCTGTTCTAACAATACCATCTGGCTCGGAGGGATTTTTCATCTACAGTGATGCTTCGAGCAAAGGGTTGCAACATGGAAAAGTCATAGCATATGCATCAAGACAACTCAAGGAATATGAGAGGAATTATCCTACTCATGATCTAGAGTTGGCAACTGTTGTCTTTGCACCTAAAATTTGGAGGCATTACTTGTATGGGAAGAAGGTGGAGATCTTTACGGATCATAAAAGCCTCAAATATTTCTTCACTCAAAAGGAACTCAACATGCGACAACGACGTTGGCTTGAACTGTTGAAAGATTATGATCATACCATTCAATACCAACCTGGAAAAGCGAACGTGATAGCTGACGCATTGAGTAGAAGATCATATGCAAGTACGAGTGCGATATTGTCAACACAAAGGCCCATTTTGTGTGACTTGCAAAGGATGGAGATAGAGTTAAAGACTCCAGGGACCCATGTGATGATGACGAATATACGAGTAGAACCAACTTTAATCGATAAAGTTAAAGCTGTTCAAGCTACAGACCTAGAGCTGATGCGTATGAGGAAGAAAGTACAAGAAGGTGCTTTCCCGGAAGCAAGAATCGATGAAGAAGGAATACTTCGAGTCAACTCCAGACTTTGTATTCCTAACAACCCTGATTTAAAGTATGAAATCATGATGGAGGCCCACAACACACCGTTTGCAATCCATCCTGGAAGTACCAAAATGTATCATGATCTTCGTCATACATTTTGGTGGAGCAATATGAAGAGAGAGATAGCGCTGTTTATCTCAAGGTGTCTAACTTGTCAACGAGTTAAAGCAGAGTATCAAGTACCAAAAGGTCCATTACAACCACTTGAAATTCAAAAATGGAAGTGGGAGCACATTACCATGGATTTCGTTACTAGTCTTCCTAGGGTTTCTCAAGGTATTGATGAGATTTGGGTCATTGTTGATAGATTGACCAAGTCTGCTCATTTCTTACCGATACGAGAAGCTTATACACTTGAACGTCTTGCTCGTATGTACATAAATGAGATTGTAAGACTGCATGGTATGCCAGTATTCATAGTTTCTGATCGAGACCCAAGATTCACTTCACGATTTTGGGTTAGTTTACAAAAAGCTATGGGTACAAATTTACGATTTAGTTCGGCATATCATCCTCAAACGGACGGACAATCAGAGAGGACTATTCAAACTTTAGAAAATTTATTAAGACTCTGTGTCCTTGACTTCAAGGGAAGTTGGGACAAGTTCTTACCATTGGTGGAGTTTTTCTACAACAACAGTTATCAAGTAAGTATTGGCATGGCTCTATTCGAAGCATTGTATGGAAGAAAATGTCATTCTCCAGTATGTTGGGATGAGGTGGGTGAAGCAACGTTGTTGGGACCGGAGTTAGTACGTATGACTACAGAAAATATTCAAACGATCCGATAACGTATAAAAACCTCACAAGATCGACAAAAGAGTTATGTTGATCTTCATCGAAAGGACGTGGAATTTGATATAGGAGATCATGTGTTCTTACGTGTTGGTCCATGAAAAGGAGTTACGAGATTTGGAAAGAGAGGAAAGCTCAATCCTCGATTCATCGGTCCATTTTTAATCCTCGATCGAGTAGGAACTGTGGCTTATAGACTCGGTTTACCGCCAAGTATGTCTCGTGTTCATAACGTTTTTCACATATCCATGTTACGCAAATATGTGAAAGACCCGAACCACATTATTGAGTTAGAACCGGACGAAATAGCAGAGGATTTGACGTATGAAGAAGTTCCTGTTCAAATCTTGGATAAGAAGGAACATATTCTACGCTCCAAGGTTATACCTCAAGTCAAAGTTTTGTGGAGAAACCATGATATTGAGAAAATGACTTGGGAGTTAGAATCTGAAATAAAATCAAGGTATCCTTACCTCTTCGACATACCAGGTACGTACCCTAATTTCGAGGGCAAAATTTCATAAGAAGGGGAGGTTGTAAGACCCCAACTTTTATAAATAATGATGAATTTTCTATAAATATCATTTTTGAATATTATGGAGTTAATTTGATATAATGTTATAGTTGTGGGTAATATTTATAAATTTTGAAAAGTACGCAAGTTGTTATATAATATTCGATTGGTCGGAAAATATTCGTTTTAACAGGAAATATTCGTACAACGACACAATCATTGGTGGACCCCACAACGGAATTATTGTCGGATTGAGAAAACGACAAAAATATTTTATTAAAAATAACGGCGGAAGTTTTACCATTGATACTGTTGAACTACTCGGTAGTAAAAGTACAGTAATACGTGTGGTTGCATAGTAGCACACGGTATTGATTATTAATGCTTATGTGAGAAGTCACTCAGTTTGATTCAATTATTGTCAGTTACTAATATGAATTATTTAGCGATAATGACGTTTTGTTTTATTCGTATTATTAACGTAATAAAACAGAAACATCTTTTTATATAAAATATAATACTTTATTAAAGTTATTCTATAAATAGAATATATTATATTTTATTTAAAAGATTTTTCTTTAAATATGGACCGTCAGATTAAAGTAATCAATCTGGACCGTTCATAGATTAGTTACTATGTATTCTATTTTTCTATAAATAGCAACTCATTCTTTCATTATTTTTTACGAATTCACTGAACTCTAGAGAGAGAAACTATAGAGAGAGAGAAGAAAAGTATTCTTCTACTTAACTACTTCTTTATTTCAGCTCTTCTTTAAAACGGTAAGAGGTGTTATTCTTTCTTATTAATGAAGAGAACTGTTGTTATTCCATTTCTTGTTATTCTGTTGGAATAACCTGTATACGCGGTCTACCCTATACTTGGTGACATTCTTCTATTATTCTGTTGGAACATCATGTCTGTGTGTTTTACACCAGACCTGGTTCCGTCTTTATTATTATTATGTTGGAACATCCTGTCTGTGTGTTTTACACCGGACCTGGTTCCGTCTTTATTATTATTCTGTTGGAACATCTTGTCTGTGTGTTTTACATCGGACCTGGTTCCGTCTTTATTATTATTCTGTTGGAACATCCTGTCTGTGTGTTTTACACCGGACTTGGTTCCGTCTTTATTATTATTCTGTTGGAATATCATGTCTGTGCGTTTTACGCCGGACCTGGTTCCATTATTTATTATTCTGTTGGAATAACCTGTCTGTGCGGTCTATCGTATGCATGGTGATTTATTTTGTTATTCCATTCTTTATTATACTCAGTTGGTTAAGTTTTGACTTCTATACTCCATGAAATTTGTGGAATATCCTTGATAATTGCGGTTCATCCAGTATCTTTTCATGAAAATATTCTTCTAAGCATTCTTGAATTTTACTCCACAAAGCAGTATCATGTTGACAATTTGGACGTTGTTAATTCTTGGATAAATTAATTCTTGAACTTGTTTTATTGAATTCTTATATCATTGTCATCATCCTCATGTTTATAAAATGTTGAAAGTCATCTGTGGCATGTAGTGCATAGATGGACTTGGTATGATTATGACCAGAGATTATTCGGTATAATCATGACCGTAATGTTACAAATGATGTGGTAAAAGTCCTCATTGGCCCGTAGTGCATTGATGGACAGTTGTTGGCATGATCATGACCATTAATGAATACACGAATATCCTTGGCCGTAGTGCAGGGGTGATTCGATGATGTGGATTATTTTATTAAGCTGAGACTCAGCGATAACAGTGTTGAAAAACCTTTTAAATCATAGAAGATAGTAGATTTTATTTTCTACTTGACTCTTTTAATGGATTGCTTGTTCCGCTGCAGTTAAACTTGATGTTCGTTATATTTTATCAGTTTAACACTGTTGAAGGCTAATGATAATTTATTCTGCATTATCTTAGTCATAATATTTCTTACTAGGCTAGTTGAGCTCACCCTTTCTTTCACTGTTCTCTTCAGGACATGAGAATATAGCTGGGACGAGTCGGGGAACGGAGTGATGAACCAGATGATAATATTAGTAGTCCTCACTATTCTATGTAATAGTGTGATAATAATTGTAATGAGGACTCCTTTTGAGTATGGATACTCTCTAGAAGATAATATTTGTATTCAAACTCACAGTTTATATTTTGTCGTATTGTGCACGACAGTTGTATTAGTAAGTTGTATTTGAATTCTGTACCATGTATCTGGCGACCCAAGATGGGTGATGTATACCTATTTTTGAGGGCGTCACAGTAGACCAGGAAGTTCTTCAGGAAATACATCGGGAAATTCTCTAACAATAGAAATATTATTCAAATCTGACTTGTCTTTGTTCAAATCCATAACATGGGCTAAGAAAGCTTGACATCCGTTTTTCAATAAACGAATAGCTTTGTGGCTTGATATGACAGTGACTGATTTTAGTGGTTTAGTAGTTTGAATTCGTATGACAGGTTGGTTGGGAATATGAAAACTAACAACCTTACGAAAACAATCAATTTTAGCATGATGAGTGGTTAACCAATCAATTCCTAAAATCACATCAAAAGCAAGTATCTTTAAAGAGATAAGATCAACAGGTAATGTGATAGTGCCAACTTGGATCATGCAAGATTTATAAACTGTAGATGTAACGAAGGTTTCACCCAACGGAGTTTCAACAGATAAGTTAAAGTCCAATTTCTCCGGAGTCAAGTTTAAACATTGAGCACAAGCAGGAGAGATAAAAGAATGGGTAGAACCGGTATCTAATAATGTATAGACTTCGCAAGAGTTTATGATTAGCTTACCCGTGATCACCTCGTTCGGGTTCCTCACGTTTTGGCCAGTCATGACAAACGCTCTTCCAGGAACCGCTAATTTTGACTTATCCGGGACAGCCCTTGGAGTCACCATCCCCGTTGAACTTGGTTTTGCTACAGAACAATCCCAAGCTATGTGGCCTTCCTTTCCACAGTTGTAACATACCTTGGATTGTTGTGGACAGTTTGGGCTGATATGTCCCTCTTTCCCGCATTTGTAACATCTAACTGGCGGTCGTTCTCCTCCCCTAGAATTTGTTGTTGGTGCTGGTGAAGCTGCTGATGTCTTCCCGTCATTGTTGAATCTCCTCTTTCTAAAATTTTCACTTGACTCACCTCTCCTATTATCATGGCCACGATGACCACCCAAGTGGTTACCGCCTTTGTTCGTATTTTTCCCCCTCGTTGGTTATCATCGCTCTGATGACTGCTGTCACCGGTATGACCCTGGTTGTGGTCCCTCGGTTGCACTTACTCATTATCTCGCTCTACTAATTGAGCCCTGTTTACAACATCTGAATATAAAGAAAATTTATGAGAGATAAGATATTACCGAATCTCGGATTTTAGACGTCTTAGAAACATTCTTGTCATTCGTTCCTCATTTTTGACCAAATGACAGACCTTGGTCTGATGTCATATTATCTTGGGTTAGAAGTAGTTTAGAGAAAAGATGGGATTTTTATTTCCCAAAAGAAGTATGTTGTTGATCTTTTAAAGAAGTTTCATATGTTTGAATGCAATCCTGTGAGAACTCCTGTGGAAGTTGGAACAAAATTATCAAAGAATGATGATGCGGCTCCTGTTGACCCAACTTATTTCAAGCAAATTGTTGGCAGCTTGCGATATTTAACATGCACAAGACCTGATATCTCTTATGGAGTTGGTTTGATTAGCAGGTTTATGGAATCTCCTCGACAATCTCATATACAAGTTGCCAAGAGAACCATGCGATACCTAAAGGGCACTTGTGATCATGGTTTGTTTTATGCTTCAACTAACCAGTATGCTCTTGTAGGACACTCAGACAGTGACTGGGGAGGAGATTTAGATGATCGTAAAAGCACCTCTGGCTACTATTTTAATTTCGAAAATACAGCTTTTTCGTGGTCCTCTAAGAAGCAATCAATTGTTGCATTTTCAACCTGTGAAGCAGAGTATGTTGCAGCAGCATCAAGTGCATGTCAAGCAATCTGGCTGCATTATTTAACAAGTCAAATTTGTGTTCCACAGAAGAAACCTATGAAGATTTTCGTTGATTATGTTTCTGCAATCAGTCTAGCCAATAATCCTGTCATACATGAAAGAAGCAAGCACATTGACACTCGCTATCATTTTTTGAGAGACCAACTTGCCAAAAAGGAGATAGAATTGGAGTACAGGAAGTCTGAAGATCAAGTGGCAGACATCCTAACTAAGCCACTGAAGTATGACGCCTTCATCAAGCTGAACCAGAAGATGGGAATGACGACTTTGTCGAAATGACGACTTTGTCGAATCTGGATTAAGGGAAGATGTTGATGTGTAATCCTGATTCTATGCTAGTTAGTTGGTTGAACAAGTCTTTAGTCTTATTTATTTACTAGATTGAATTGCTTTACTTCAGTTAGAATAAATTGGGTAAGTTCTAGTCTTACGTCATTCAGTTAGTAGTGGCATGAAAGTAGGAGTTGTTGTTTAAGTGCCTATTATAAATAGGCTAGTAGTACTCTGTTTTTTATATATGAAGAAATTGTTTCTGTTTTTCTCATCAAATTAATAAAGCTTTGTTCCATATATTCCTCACCTTCTCTTGCTCCATACTTCTTCCTTTTAAAATAAGTTTTCTGATTCTCAACAATTACAGGACCCATTCATTTGGCGTGTTAGATTCCTTTAATAAATATCTTTAAATTATAATTAACTAAAGTATTGTTTTTAATGAGACGTAAAATATGTTTAATTTAAAATTATCTTCGGTGATATATTGTAAATGTATAAAATTAATGGAGGAAATATTAATATAACTGAACTGAACGTCTGTAAGATATTTTTTCATTTCCCCCAACTCTTTTTGCTAATTTATCCTAAACTAAGGTACTTAAATCTAAAATAACTTCTAGGCCATAACATAACTGCATAAATTTAACAATTTAAGTATTCGGAGGAGTGGTTTTTTTTTGGTTACAAAATCATTATCGGAATCAACAGATAAAGATCAAGGAAATTCTCCGCACAATTAGGGTTGTAAATGGTAACAACAAATAGGACATTCGACTATATTCGTATTCGTATTCGTATTCGCATTCGTATTCGTATTCGATTAAAAATATTGATAAATAAACGGAAACGAATACGCATGCATTATATTCGTATTCGTTTAACATTTGTCTACAAACATATTTATCGAATCAGATATGCAGTATCATAATCCCGAGAAAATAACGAGTCTTATTATAAAATTACAATATTTTTTAATATATTCCATAAAGATATTTTATTAAATAGAATGATTAATTTTTTTTCTTATATATGAATTTTATAATTTAATCATGATGATTGTGTTATGTTATATTAAAATCATAATAGTAACTTTTTAAAATTTTAAATTATTTATTTATTAATTTTAATTAATTATGCTAATGAATTCATATAGTTATTCAGAAACGAATAATATTTAAATTTAAATAGTTTTTTGAATATCAGATACAAATACAGGTCGAATACAAATACAACTATTTTTGAATTCAAATATATAACTCTAGGCGCAATTTACATAATGACCTAACTTCTCTATGGTGAATAATGTTAGGTTATGCTTGTATTAACACACATTTCTTAGAATCGTTGAACTATCCGGGGAGGAGTGAAACTGATTTATATAAGATCAGAAGTAGGAAATCCTATTTTAGAAAGCAAGGGAATGAAAGAAATAAGCTAAAATACATGTTCATCACATATCAATTAATATATGTGACGCCCCCAAAATAAGTATACAACACCCATTCTGAGTCGCCAAATACATGGTACAGAAAGTAAACTACAACTTCAATAATACAATTATCGTGCAAAATACGACAACACATACTGTGAGTTTAAATACAAATATTGTCTTCTAAACAATATTCACACTCAAATAAGTCCTCAATACAATTATTCAAACACTATTTTACAGAAATAGTGAGGACTGCTCAAATATCTTTCTAAAACCATCACTCCATACCCCGACTAGATCCTGTTATGTTCTCACCTCCTGAGAAGAAAAATGGAACAAAAAGGAAAAGAGTGAGCTCAACTAGCCCAGTAAAGAATATTATGACAAAGATAATTGATGAGTGAGTTCTATACACATGAATTGGATACATTCGGGCCTAATTTATTGTTATTCTCAAGTCTTTTAGAATAGTTTTTAAGTGTTTGTGTCTATTCATGCATGTTTTACATTGTTTTGTAAGATTTGGGACAAAAGTTACGTGGATCGACGTTCGGGGTGGCTAGATTCGCGTTTTCGGCTTGCCATTTACACAGCAGTCACTTCAGAGCCAATTTGAGTATTTCTAAGGACCTTATTTCGAAAAACTTAAAGAATGAAAGTTGTAGATCTACTTCTCCTCTTTCCGGATCATCTTGAATCATCGAAATCGGAGTTCAGACGAAGAAGTTATGACTATTTTTCCAAAGGACATCGGAGCAGAAAATGTTAGAAAAAGTGGCAGCGCCGGGGCGCTAATTTCAAGGTAATTTACAGCGCCGGGGTGCTATAAGGCAGAATACCAGTGTCGTACTCAGCGCTGGGGCGCTGGGGAGGAGACTGGGAAGGCTTGGACGCGTTTTTGGGCGAATTTTGACACCTTTTTAATTCCAAATTGGATTGGATTTGTTCCTAACCTAAAAATTTGGCTTGTAACCTATAAATACATGATGGGAGGCATAAAATAAAGGGGGATTACATAGAGTAGACTAGATTAAACACTCCATTAGATTAGACATTAACCCTAGTTCTTATTAGTTTTGGAGATTGAAGCAACTTGAAGATCATTGAAGATCAAGAGCAAGAGCAAGAGGGGAGCATCAGATTTGCTGACAACAGATTCTATTATCTTCTCTTATCATATTTTTATCTTTTAATGTTTATTCAATTGTGGATTCTTGGTTTTAATTAATTAATTATGAACTAACTCTTTTATTAAGATTTCAATTGAACTTTTTATGACTATAAATTGATTATTTAATTTATTCTAATTATTTGTGTTGAAGTGAATTGTTCATCTTGCTTTGTGCTTATTGATTAATTATCTGATCAATAATTACCTTGTTACTCTAGAAGGAATTGGGAAAGGAATTCTAGAGTTAGAACTGGGCAGGGTGACATGTGACTTAGTTATTTGCACAGTGAATAATTAGGTTTGTGAATAGAATGAGAATATCTATTTACCGCATGTAACATAAAAGGAATTGGGTTTGTAACGAGTTTAATTCAATTATTTTGCATAGAGATATAGCAAAATTAATCTGGGTTAAATAGAAGGCAATTGATCACTCGAGAGAGGGCTTTTGGCATTTGAGAATTCCTGTTAACAATTCAGTAGATATAACAATTGGAATAGTTGAATAATTGATTCATAATCCGTAATTGGGGATATTAGAGTCTTAATTCTTATTTATCTGAATTCTATCAATTCTTAGTTGTTTATTTGCTTTCTTTTAGAATAATCTTTTTGTTTTGTTTAATTTAGTTTTCTTAAATTTAGAAATCACAATTATTGGTTGTTTAAATAAAATTGATTTGGTTAAGAATTAGTACTTGGTGATTTTTATTAAATAATTCCTCGTGGGAACGATACTCTACTTTCACTTTATTACTTGTTGACCGTGTATACTTGCACATATTCATTGATTGCGAAATCAATCAACAATAATATACAACAAATTATAATTAGTATTCAACAGATAAAAATCTGATAGAATATAATCGACAACAAGTTTTAGATCAACAACTTCAGCGAAAACAGCAAACCATTAGAAGAGTCAAGTAGAGAATGAATTCTACTATCTTCTAAGATTTAAAAGTCTATCATCAATATTTTATCCCTGTAACATCAATTAATAATCATCTTTATCCAAATATTCATCTTTGCACTATAGGCCAAAGATATTCATTTGTATCACCTGTCAGTCATGTTCATCTCAACACCTGTTCATGTTTGCACTACAGACCAAAGATATTCATCAAGTAATCATACATCTTTGCACTACAGGCCTAAGATATTCAGTAATATCATCATTTAAGACTGAGGATGATGAAAAATATCTTAAAGAAAGCGAATACAGTGAGACAGAAGGACAAATAGTAGGGATTCGTATAACAGTTTATCCAAGATCAATAATACTTCATAACAATCAATTGTGAAGCAGAATTCAAAAATAAAGATCAAAACATGGATACAATCAAAGATAGTAACCATAATAGACATCTTGCACAAAAAGGAAAAATTTTATTTTTCGGTGAATAGTGTCGTATACGTGAATAGTAACCCCAACACAAAAAGTTCTAAATTTGATAAAAAAACTCATATCAATATTTCAGCATAATGATATTGAAGAAAATAATATCATTTAAGAAGAAAATAATATCCCTTACCTCAAAATATCAGTGATTCTGGTCTGAATACCGGTATAAGGCTGAAAGAAACTTGCTCTGATGAATAGAAACTCTCAAAGTATCTAAATACTCGCAAAATACACTCAATAATCTAGAGAGAGAAAGAGAGAAAACATGTTTCTGGTGTGATTTTCAATTCTAACTTAGCCCTCTATTTATAGGAAAATGTTAGTACGCCAAAGCAGACTTAACCTGCAACCTGATGGCTTTACCTGCTACTATTTCCACCTACCACATTTGAATAAAAATCTCAGCACATTTCTTCACCAACCAAGAGTGGGGCCCACCAATTCTAGAATTTTTTACCAAAATGATTAACTCCGAAAATTCAACAATTTCTGAACCAGTCATCTCGTAAAATTCATAATAAATGATACGTTCATTTTTAACGGTTCAAAATTTGTGGACATATACTCAACTTATTTATGTATAGCATATCCAAAAATTTCCACGATCCAATGGTCGGATTAAAAATTATAACCCCCGTAAAATATCTCAAAAATCCTGATTTTTAATACCTACATTCCGACAAAAATACTGATAAAAACCTCAACATTAACTCCTTCATTTTTAACCACAAAAATATATCCCTCATTTATATCCACATAAAATAAATATTTCCTTATCATATGAATCAATAATTAATTATTCACAAATAATATTACAGAATCACATTTATGACAACCAGGCCGTTCCCAGGAAAGATGGGGCTTTCCAATAAGGATTTTTCCTTACTGGCGCGTAATTAGATGACCAAACTTCTCCTTAGACAGAACTTTCTAGATATTGCCAATAATGTTATCTAATAATATTATTCAAATAATATGAATTATTGATCTGATAAAGGAAAATACTGTGCAGCAACAATTATTGAAATAACAATAATATAAAATATCAACGCAGCAATTATTGAATCAATAAAATAAAATATTGAATAATAACTACTGTAAAAATTATTGAGTAGTGCCTTCTTACGTAAGAATCAATAATTGGTGCAATACTGTGTGCTACTGTATTTTAACCACCGGGTATTCCAACAGTATTAACGGTAACAACTACGCCGTTATTTATAAACAACTTATACTTGTCGTTTTCTTCATCCAATCGCTTGTCGTACGAATATTCTCCGACAGCAAGAATATTTCACGACCAAACGAATATTCCCCGACAAAATGAATATTTTATAACCACTTGCTTATTTTGTAAAATTTACACATTTCACCCATAACCAAAGTATTATATCAAATTAACCCCTTATTATTCACAATAATATTTAGAAAAAATTTGATTTTATTCATTAATAAGCTGGGGTCTTACAACCTCCCCTCCTTATGAAATTTCGTCCTCGAAATTGACGTACGTACCTGATATTTCGAAAAGGTGAGGATACCTCGCTTTCATTTATGATTCCAACTCCTAGGTCATTTCTTCAATAGCATGGTTTCTCCACAAAACTTTAACTTTTGGTATAACCTTTGTGCGTAGGACATGCTCTTTCCTATCCAAGATCTTAACAGGTACTTCCTCGTACGTTAAATCTTCAGCTATCTCGTCTGGTTCTTGTGACGCCCCCAAAATAGGTATACAACACCCATTCTGAGTCGCCAAATACATGGTACAAAAAGCAAACTACAACTTCAATACAATTGTCGTGCAAAATACGACAACACATACTGTGAGTTTAAATACAAATATTGTCTTCTAGAAAATATCCACACTCAAATAAATCCTCTCTACAATTATTCAAACACTATTTTACAGAAATAGTGAGGACTGCTAAAACATCTTTCTAGAACCATCACTCCATACCCCGACTAGATCCTGCTATGTTCTCACCTCCTGAGAAGAAAAATGGAACAAAAAGGAAAAGGGTGAGCTCAACTAGCCCAGTAAAGAATATTATGACTAAGATAATATACAAACAAATTATCGTTAGTCTTCAACAGGGAAAAATCTGATAGAATATAATCGACAACAAGTTTTAGATCAACAACTGCAGCGGAAACAGCAAACCATTAGAAGAGTCAAGTAGAGAAAGAATTCTACTATCTTCTAAGATTTAAAAGTCCATCATCAATATTTTATCCCTGTAACATCAATTAATAATCATCTTTATCCAAATATTCATCTTTGCACTACAGGCCAAAGATATTCATTTGTATCACCTGTCAGTCATGTTCATCTCAACACCTGTTCATCTTTGCACTACAGGCCAAAGATATTCATCAAGTAATCATACATCTTTGCACTACAGGCCAAAGATATTCAGTAATATCATCATTTAGGACTGAGGATGATGAAAAATATCTTAAAGAGAACGAATCCAGTGAGACAGAAGGACAAATATTAGGGATTCGTATAACAGTTTATCCAAGATCAATAATACTTCATAATAATCAATTGTGAAGCAGAATTCAAAAATAAAGATCAAAACATGGATACAATCAAAGATAGTAACCATAATAGACATCTTGGACAAAAAGGGAAAATTTTTATTTTTCGGTGAATAGTGTCGTATTCGTGAATAGTACCGTATACGTGAATAGTGCCGTATACGTGAATAGTAACCCCGACACAAAAAGTTCCAAATTTGATAAAAACTCATATCAATATTTCAGCATAATGATATTGAAGAAAATAATATCATTAAGAAGAAAATAATATCCCTTACCTCAAAATATCAGTACTTCTGGTCGGAATACCGGTATAAGGCTGAAAGAAACTTGCTCTGATGAATAGAAACTCTCAAAGTATCTAAATACTCACAAAATACACTCAATAATCTAGAGAGAGAAAGAGAGAAAACTTGTTTCTGGTGTGATTTTCAATTCTAACTTAGCCCTCTATTTATAGGAAAATTTTAGTAGGTTTGACCTGCAACCTGATGGCTTTACCTGCTACTATTCCCACCCACCACATTTGAAATATAATTCAGCACATTTCTTCACCAACCACAAGTGGGGCCCACCAATTCTAGAATTTTCCATCAAAATGATAAACTCCGAAAATTCAACAATTTCTGAACCAGTCATCTTGTAAAATTCGTAATAAATCATACGTTCATTTTTAACGGTTCAAAATTTGTGGCATATACTCAACTTATATATGTATAACATATCCAAAAATTACCACGATCCAACGGTCGGATTAAAAATTATAACCCCCGCAAAATATCTCAAAAACCCTGATTTGATTTTTAATACCTCCATTCCGATAAAAATACTGATAAAACACCTCAACATTAACTCCTTCATTTTTAACCACAAAAATATATCCCTCATTTATATCCACATAAAATAAATATTTCCTTATCATATGAATCAATAATTAATTATTCACAAATAATATTACAGAATCACATTTATGACAACCAGGCCGTTCCCAGGAAAGAGGGGGCTTTCCAATAAGGATTTCTCCTTACTGGCGCGCAATTAGATGACCAAACCTCTCCTTAGACAGAACTTTCTAGACATTGCCAATAATGTTATCTAATAATATTATTCAAATAATATGAATTATTGATCTGATAATGGAAAATACTGTGCAGCAACAATTATTGAAACAACAATAATATAAAATATCAATGCAACAATTATTGAATCAATAAAATAAAATATTGAACAATAACTACTGTAACAATTATTGAGTAGTGCCTTCTTACGTAAGAATCAATAATTGGTGCAATACCGCGTGCTACTGTATTTTAACCACCGGGTATTCTAACAGTATTAACGGTAACAACTACGCCGTTATTTATACTTGTCGTTTTCTTCATCCAATCGCTTTCCGTTATGGGGCCCACACAAGGCTGCGCCGTCGTACGAATATTTCCCGACAGCAAGAATATTCCACGACCAAACGAATATTCCCCGACAAAATAAATATTTTATAACCACTTGCTTATTTTGCAAAATTTGAACATTTAACCCATAACCAAAGTATTTGTATCAAATTAACCCCTTATTATTCACAATAATATTTAGAAAAAATTTGATTTTATTCATTAATAAGTTGGGGTCTTACAGTTCTAACTCAATAATGTGGTTCGGGTCTTTAACATATTTACGAAGCATAGATATGTGAAAAATATTATGAACACGAGACATGCTTGGAGGTAATGCGAGTCTATATGCCACATTTTCTATTCGCTCAAGTATCTCAAATGGACTAACAAATCTTGGATTGAGCTTTCCTCTCTTGCCAAATCTTGTAACTCCCTTCCATGGTGCAACACGTAACAATACATGATCCTCAATATTAAATTCCACGTCCTTCCGATGAAGATCCGCATAACTCTTTTGTCGATCCTGTGCCGTTTGTATACGTTGTCGAATCGTTTGGATCTTCTCTGTAGTCATGCGTACCAACTCTGGTCCCAACAATTTTGCTTCACCCACCTCGTCCCAGCATACTGGAGAACGACATTTTCTTCCATACAACGCCTCGAATGGAGCCACACCTATGCTCGCCTAATAACTGTTGTTGTAGGAGAATTCCACCAATGGTAGGTACTTATCCCAACTCCCTTTGAGATCTAGGACACAAAGTCTTAATAGATCTTCAAGAGTTTGAATAGTCCTCTCTGATTGTCCGTCCGTTTGAGGATGGTATGCCGAACTGAATCGTAAATCCGTGCCCATAGCTTTCTGCAAGCTAACCCAAAATCGTGAAGTGAATCTTGGGTCACGATTCGAAACTATGGATACTGGCATGCCATGCAATCTCACAATCTCGTTCACATATATACTAGCAAGACGTTCAAGGGAATAAGTCTCACGTATCGGTAAGAAATGAGCAGACTTGGTTAATCTATCAACAATAACCCAAATCGCATCTATGCCTTGAGAAACCTTGGGAAGACCTATAACGAAATCCATGGTAATGTATTCCCACTTCTATTTTGGGATCTCAAATGGTTGCAATGGACCCTTTGGCACTTGATGCTCCGCCTTTACACGTTGACAAGTTAAACATCTCGAGATAAACTCCGCGATCTCTCTTTTCATATTGCTCCACCAAAATGTATGTCGAAGATCGTGATACATTTTGGTACTCCCAGGATGGATTGTAAACGGTGTGTTGTGTGCCTCCATCATTATTCTATGCTTCAAGTCAAAATCGTTAGGAACACAAAGTTTGGAGTAGACTCGATTCGTGCTTCTGGAATAGCACCTTCTTGCACTTTCTTCTTCATACGCATCAGCTCTATGTCCGTAGCTTGAGTAGCTTTAACTTTATCGATTAAAGTCGGTTCTACTCGTATATTTGATATCATCATGTAGGTACTTGGAGCCTTCATCTCTATCTCCATCCTTTGCAAGTCATACAAAATGGGCCTTTGTGTTAACAACATTGCACTCGTACCCGCATATGATTTTCTACTCAATGCGTCAGCTACTACGTTTGCTTTTCCAGGATGATATTGGATGGTATGATCGTAATCTTTCAACAGCTCAAGCCAACGTCGCTGCCGCATGTTGAGTTCCTTTTGGGTGAAGAAATATTTGAGGCTTTTATGATCTGTATAGATCTCCACTTTCTCCCCATACAGGTAGTGTCTCCAGATCTTCAACGCGAAAACGACTGCTGCCAACTCTAAATCATGAGTAGGATAATTCCTCTCATATTCTTTGAGTTGTCGCGAGGCATAGGCTATGACTTTTCCATGTTGTATGAGAACACATCCTAACCCTTTGCCTGAAACATCGCTGTAGATAACAAATCCATCCGAACCAGATGGTATTGTCAGAACAGGTGCCGAAATGAGTCTCCTCTTGAGTTCTTGGAAACTCTTCTCGCATTTCTCACTCCATACGAATTTTGTATCTTTCCGAGTCAGCTGAGTTAACGGAGTAGCGATTCGAGAAAATCCTTCCACAAATCTCCGATAATAACCAGCTAAGCCCAGAAAGCTACGTACTTCGGTTACCGACTTCGGTTGCTGCCAACTTTGTATGGCTTCAATCTTCGCCGGGTCGACAGATACTCCTTGTTTTGACACCACGTGTGACGCCCCCAAAATTAGGTATACATCACCTATCTTGGGTCGTCAGATATATAGTACAAAATACAAATACAACTTACTAATACAACTGTCGTGTACAATACGACAAAACATAAACTGTGAGTTTGAATACAAATATTATCTTCTAGAGAGTATTCATACTCAAAAGGAGTCCTCATTACATTTATTAACACACTATTACATAGAATAGTGAGGACTACTAACTAATACTATCATTCGAACCATCACTCCGTTTCCCGACTTGCCCCAGCTACGTTCTCATTTCCTGAAGAGAACAGTGAAAGAAAGGGTGAGCTCAACTAGCCCAGTAAGAAATATTATGACTAAGATAATGCAGAATAAATTATCATTAGCCTTCAACAATGTTAAACTGATAAAATATAATAGACATCAAGTTTAACTGCAGCGGAACAAGCAATCCATTAAAAGAGTCAAGTAGAAAATAAACTCTACTATCTTTTATGATTTAAAAAGTTTTTCAACACTGTGATCGCTGAGACTCAGCTTAATAAAATAATCCACATCATCGAATCACCCCTGCACTACGGCCAAGGATATTCGTATATTCATTAATGGTCATGATCATGCCAACAACTGTCCATCAATGCACTACGGGCCAATGAGGACTTTTACCACATCATTTGTAACATTACGGTCATGATTATACCGAATAATCCCTGGTCATAATCATACCAAGTCCATCTATGCACTACAGGCCACAGATGACTTTCAACATTTTATAAACATGAGGATGATGACAATGATATAAGAATTCAATAAAACAAGTTCAAGAATTAATTTATCCAGGAATTAACAACGTCCAAATTGTCAACATGATACTGCTTTGTGGAGTAAAATTCAAGAATGATTAGAAGAATATTTTCATGAAAAGATACTGGATGAAGCGCAAATATCAAGGATATTCCACAAATTTCATGGAGTATAGAAGTCAAAACTTAACCAACTGAGTATAATAAAGAATGGAATAACAAAAGAAATCACCATGCATGCGATAGACCGCACAGACAGGTTATTCCAACAGAATAATAAATAATGGAACCAGGTCCGGCGTAAACGCACAGACAGGATATTCCGACAGAATAATAAATAATGGAACCAGGTCCGGCGTAAACGCACAGACAGGATATTCCGACAGAATAATAAATAATGGAACCAGGTCCGGTGTAAACACACAGACAGGATATTCCAACAGAATAATAACAAGACGGAACCAGGTCCGGTGTAAAACACACAGACAGGATGTTCCAACAGAATAATAATAAAAACGGAACCAGGTCCGGTGTAAAACACACAGACAGGATGTTCCAACAGAATAATAGAAGAATGTCACCAAGTATAGGGTAGACCGCGTATACAGGTTATTCCAACAGAATAATAAAGAATGGAATAACAAAGTTCTCTTCATGAATATAAAAGAAATAATTCCCCTTACCGTTTTAAAGAAGAGCTGAAATAAGGAAGTAGTTAAGTAGCAGAATACTCTTCTTCTCTCTCTCTATAGTTTCTCTCTATAGTTTCTCTCTCTAGAGTTCAGTGAATTCGTAAGAAATAATGAAGGAATGAGCTGCTATTTATAGAAAAATAGAATGCATAGTAACTAATCCATGAACGGTCCAGATTGATTACTTTAATCTGACGGTCCATATTTAAAGAAAAATCTTTTAAATAAAATATAATATATTCTATTTATAGAATAACTTTAATAAAGTATTTTGTTTTATATAAAAAGATGTTTCTGTTTTATTACGTTAATAATACGAATAAAACAAAACGTCATTATCGCTAAATAATTCATATTATTAACTGACAATAATTGAATCAAACTGAGTGACTTCTCACATAAGCATTAATAATCAATACCGTGTGCTACTATGCAACCACACGTATTACTGTACTTTTACTACCGAGTAGTTCAACAGTAACAATGGTAAAACTTTCGCCGTTATTTTTAATAAAATATTTTTGTCGTTTTCTCAATCCGACAATAATTCCGTTGTGGGGTCCACCAATGATTGTGTCGTTGTACGAATATTCCCTGTTAAAACGAATATTCCCCGACCAATCGAATATTATATAACAACTTGCGTACTTTGCAAAATTTATAAATATTACCCACAACTATAACATTATATCAAATTAACTCCATAATATTCAAAAATGATATTTATAGAAAATTCATCTTTATTTATAAAAGTTGGGGTCTTACAACCTCCCCTTCTTATGAAATTTCGCCCTCGAAATTAGGGTACGTACCTGGTATGTCGAAGAGGTAAGGATACCTTGATTTCATTTCAGATTCTAACTCCCAAGTCATTTCCTCAACATCGTGGTTTCTCCACAAAACTTTGACTTGAGGTATAACCTTGGAGCGTAGAATATGTTCCTTCTTATCCAAGATTTGAACAGGAACTTCTTCATACGTCAAATCCTCCGCTATTTCGTCCGGTTCTAACTCAATAATGTGGTTCGGGTCTTCCACATATTTGCGTAACATGGATATGTGAAAAACGTTATGAACACGAGACATACTTGGCGGTAAAGCGAGTCTATAAGCCACAGTTCCTACTCGATCGAGGATTAAAAATGGACCGATGAATCGAGGATTGAGCTTTCCTCTCTTTCCAAATCTCGTAACTCCTTTCCATGGAGCAACACGTAAGAACACATGATCTCCTACATCAAATTCCACGTCCTTTCGATGAAGATCAGCATAACTCTTTTGTCGATCTTGTGAGGTTTTTATACGTTGTCGGATCGTTTGAATCTTTTCTGTAGTCATACGTACCAACTCCGGTCCCAACAACGTTGCTTCACCCACCTCATCCCAGCATACTGGAGAACGACATTTTCTTCCATACAATGCTTCGAATGGAGCCATGCCAATACTTGCTTGATAACTGTTGTTGTAGGAAAACTCCACCAATGGTAAGAACTTGTCCCAACTTTCCTTGAAGTCAAAGACACAGAGTCTTAATAAATCTTCAAGAGTTTGAATAGTCCTCTCTGATTGTCCGTCCGTCTGAGGATGATATGCTGAACTAAATCGTAAATCCGTGCCCATAGCTTTTTGTAAACTAACCCAAAATCGTGAAGTGAATCTTGGGTCTCGATCAGAAACTATGGATACTGGCATACCATGCAGTCTTACAATCTCGTTTATGTACATACGAGCAAGACGTTCAAGTGTATAAGTTTCTCGTATCGGTAAGAAATGAGCAGACTTGGTCAATCTATCAACAATGACCCAAATCGCATCAATACCTTGAGAAACCCTAGGAAGACCGGTAACGAAATCCATGGTAATGTGCTCCCACTTCCATTCTGGAATTTCAAGTGGTTGCAATGGACCTTTTGGTACTTGATGCTCCGCTTTGACTCGTTGACAAGTTAGACACCTTGAGATAAACAACGCTATCTCTCTCTTCATATTGCTCCACCAAAATGTATGACGAAGATCATGATACATTTTGGTACTTCCAGGATGGATTGCAAACGGTGTGTTGTGCGCCTCCATCATGATTTCATACTTTAAATCAGGGTTGTTAGGAACACAAAGTCTGGAGTTGACTCGAAGTATTCCTTCTTCATCGATTCTTGCTTCCGGCATAGCACCTTCTTGCACTTTCTTCCTCATACGCATCAGCTCCAGGTCTGTAGCTTGAGCAGCTTTAACTTTATCGATTAAAGTTGGTTCTACTCGTATATTCGCCATCATCACATGGGTCCCTGGAGTCTTTAACTCTATCTCCATCCTTTGCAAGTCACACAAAATGGGCCTTTGTGTTGTTAATATTGCACTTGTACTTGCATATGATCTTCTACTCAATGCGTCAGCTACCACGTTCGCTTTTCCAGGATGGTATTGAATGGTATGATCATAATCTTTCAACAGTTCAAGCCAACGTCGTTGTCGCATGTTGAGTTCCTTTTGAGTGAAGAAATATTTGAGGCTTTTATGATCCGTAAAGATCTCCACCTTCTCCCCATACAAGTAATGCCTCCAAATTTTAAGTGCAAAGACAACAGCTGCCAACTCTAGATCATGAGTAGGATAATTCCTCTCATATTCCTTGAGTTGTCTTGATGCATAGGCTATGACTTTTCCATGTTGCATGAGAACGCATCCCAACCCTTTGCTCGAAGCATCACTGTAGATGACAAATCCCTCCGAGCCAGATGGTATTGTTAGAACAGGTGCTGAAATGAGTCTCCTCTTGAGTTCTTGAAAACTCTGCTCACATTCTTCGCTCCAACCGAACTTTGTATCTTTCCGAGTCAGCTGAGTTAATGGAGTAGCGATTCGAGAAAATCCTTCCACGAATCTCCGATAATAACCAGCTAAACCAAGAAAGCTACGTACTTCGGTCACTGATTTAGGTTGCTCCCAGCTTTGAATAGCTTCAATCTTTGCCGGGTCAACCGATATTCCACGACTTGATACTACGTGCCCAAGGAATGCTACCTCTTCCAGCCAGAACTCGCATTTCTTCAACTTGGCATAAAGTTTGTATTCACGAAGCTTTTGGAGTACCAGCCTCAAGTGTTGCTCATGATCTTCACGGCTTTTGGAATAAACAAGGATGTCATCGATAAAGACGACCACAAAGTGATCCAAATATTCCTTGAATACCCTGTTCATCATATCCATGAAGGCAGCAGGAGCATTAGTCAATCCAAAAGACATAACTAAGAATTCATAATGCCCATACCGAGTTCTGAAGGCAGTCTTTGGAATATCCTCAGTTCTAACCTTCAGCTGATGATATCCAGAACGAAGATCGATCTTTGAAAAGAATTGTGCTCCTTGCAACTGGTCAAACAGGTCATCAATACGTGGCAATGGGTACCTATTTTTGATGGTGACATGATTCAACTCCCGATAATCAATACAAAGTCGCATACTCCCATCTTTCTTCTTCACGAACAGAACAGGAGCACCCCAAGGAGAAGTACTAGGACGAATAAAACCAATGTCTAACAATTCCTGCAGTTGGGTCTTTAACTCCTGAAGTTCAATAGGAGCCATTCGATATGGGGCTTTGGAAATGGGTTTTGTACCGGGTTCAAGGTCGATACAAAATTCAATTTCACGCTCTGGGGGTAGGCCAGGAAGTTCTTCGGGAAATACGTCAGGAAATTTATTAACAACAGAAATATCATTCAAAGCTGACGTATTTTTGTTTAGATCTGTGACATGAGCTAAGAAAGCTTGACATCCGTTTTTCAATAAACGAATAGCTTTATGGCTTGAGATGACAGCGATTGATTTTAATGGTTTGGTTGCTTGAATTCGCATAATAGGTCGATTAGGAATATGAAAGCTAACAACCTTACGAAAACAATCAATTTTTGCATGATGAGTAGTTAACCAATCAATCCCTAGAATCACGTCAAATGCAAGTATTTTTAATGAAATAAGATCGACAGGTAATGTGTGGGTACCAACTTGAACCAAACAAGACTTATAAACCGTGGATGTAATGAAGGTTTCTCCCAATGGAGTTTCAACTGCTAAGTCAAAGTCTAATTTCTCCGGAATCAAATTTAATCGATGAGCGCAAGTAGGAGAAATAAAAGAATGGGTAGAACCGGTATCAAATAAAGTATAGACTTCGTTAGAGTTTATGATAAGCTTACCCGTGATGACCTCATTCGGGTTCCTTGCTCTCTGGGAGTTCACAACAAACGCTCTCCCTTGCACAACCGGTTTTGACTTTTCTGGGACGGCCTTTGGTGCCTCCATCCTAGCTGAATTTGTCTTCGGTAAACGACAAAATCGGGCTAAATGACCTTCTCTTCCACAATTATAACATGCTTTGGACGGCATCGCGCAGTTTGGACTGATGTGCCCCTCCCCTCCGCATTTGAAACATATGATAGGTGGTCGTTCTCCTTCCTTAACGACAGGTGCTGGTGCTGACGTCTTTCCATCATTGTTGAATCTCCTCTTCTTGAAATGCCCATTCTTATTGTTTTGGCCCTGATTACCACCGAAGTGGTTACCATTTCTGGCCTGTTGATTCCCTCCACGCTTGTTGTCACCGCTTCGATGACTGCTCTCACTGGTATTATCATTTTGCCGACTGCTCTCTTTTGGTTGCGTTGACTCGTTATCGCGCTCCACTAACTGAGCCCTATTCACAACATCTGAATACAAACACAGTTTATGAGAAATAAGATGTTGACGTATCTCCGGCTTCAAACCTCTTAAAAACATCCGCGTCATTCTTTCTTCATTATCCACCAGGTGGGACGCAAACCGGGATAACTCCGCAAATTTTGCCTCGTACTGCGACACGGTCATATTATTCTGCTCCAATTTGATGAACTCCACCTCCTTCATGTGACGAATACTCTCGGGAAAGTATTTGTCGTTAAACAGCTCTTGGAACTTCTCCCAAGACATCTTCAGTGCGGCAGGTTGAGTACGCTTTATCGATTCCCACCAGTAATCTGCCTCTCCTCGCAACATAAAGGCGGCAAAGGGAACCTTTTGCTCCTCGGAGCAACCCAAGACATCAAATATCTTGGTGATCTGCTTTATCCATGTTTCAGCTACAAGTGGTTTGGGTTCTCCCTTAAACTCCGGTGGTCCCAGCTCCTTAAACTGTTTAGCGGTGACCGCCTGAGAGTTTCCAGTATTTCCACCTACGTTGTGGACAGGAGCCGCTTTCACCTGTTGTTGCATGAATTGCATAAAACCTCTGAACATTCCATCATTCATCATCTGGTCAGTGTTGTTGTTTGCATGAGGATTGTCACCTTCCTGATGAACATTATCCTGATTATTGATATGTGGTGAATCAATAATCGCCTGTGCTCCATTGCTATTCTCAACATTCTCAGATGCCATTTTCAGATACTGCCACAAAATAAAAGTTAATTGATATGTCATATATTATCCTTATATTATGACCGACCAATTAAATACCATGCAAATAAACTTAGGTAGGTCATACTAGCGAAGGAATTCCCCGTCTCTCCCCTCCTAGTTCTATTCTCACATCTTAGCCAGGGATCATATCCCTAAGCTCTGATACCAACTGTGACGCCCCCAAAATTAGGTATACATCACCCATCTTGGGTCGTCAGATACATAGTACAAAATACAAATACAACTTACTAATACAACTGTCGTGTACAATACGACAAAACATAAACTGTGAGTTTGAATACAAATATTATCTTCTAGAGAGTATTCATACTCAAAAGGAGTCCTCATTACATTTATTAACACACTATTACATAGAATAGTGAGGACTACTAACTAATACTATCATTCGAACCATCACTCCGTTCCCCGACTTGCCCCAGCTACGTTCTCATTTCCTGAAGAGAACAGTGAAAGAAAGGGTGAGCTCAACTAGCCCAGTAAGAAATATTATGACTAAGATAATGCAGAATAAATTATCATTAGCCTTCAACAATGTTAAACTGATAAAATATAATAGACATCAAGTTTAACTGCAGCGGAACAAGCAATCCATTAAAAGAGTCAAGTAGAAAATAAACTCTACTATCTTTTATGATTTAAAAAGTTTTTCAACACTGTGATCGCTGAGACTCAGCTTAATAAAATAATCCACATCATCGAATCACCCCTGCACTACGGCCAAGGATATTCGTATATTCATTAATGGTCATGATCATGCCAACAACTGTCCATCAATGCACTACGGGCCAATGAGGACTTTTACCACATCATTTGTAACATTACGGTCATGATTATACCGAATAATCCCTGGTCATAATCATACCAAGTCCATCTATGCACTACAGGCCACAGATGACTTTCAACATTTTATAAACATGAGGATGATGACAATGATATAAGAATTCAATAAAACAAGTTCAAGAATTAATTTATCCAGGAATTAATAACGTCCAAATTGTCAACATGATACTGCTTTGTGGAGTAAAATTCAAGAATGATCAGGAGAATATTTTCATGAATAGATACTAGATGAAGCGCAAATGTCAAGGATATTCCACAAATTTCATGGAGTATAGAAGTCAAAACTTAACCAACTGAGTATAATAAAGAATGGAATAACAAAAGAAATCACCATGCATGCGATAGACCGCACAGACAGGTTATTCCAACAGAATAATAAATAATGGAACCAGGTCCGGCGTAAATGCACAGACAGGATATTCCGACAGAATAATAAATAATGGAACCAGGTCCGGCGTAAACGCACAGACAGGATATTCCGACAGAATAATAAATAATGGAACCAGGTCCGGCGTAAACGCACAGACAGGATATTCCGACAGAATAATAACAAGACGGAACCAGGTCCGGTGTAAAACACACAGACAGGATGTTCCAACAGAATAATAATAAAAACGGAACCAGGTCTGGTGTAAAACACACAGGCAGGATGTTCCAACAGAATAATAACAAAAACGGAACCAGGTCTGGTGTAAAACACACAGACAGGATGTTCCAACAGAATAATAGAAGAATGTCACCAAGTATAGGGTAGACCGCGTATACAGGTTATTCCAACAGAATAATAAGAAATGGAATAACAACAGTTCTCTTCATTAATAAGAAAGAATAACACCCCTTACCGTTTTAAAGAAGAGCTGAAGTAAGGAAGTAGTTAAGTAGCAGAATACTCTTCTTCTCTCTCTCTATAGTTTCTCTCTATAGTTTCTCTCTCTAGAGTTCAGTGAATTCATAAGAAATAATGAAGGAATGGGCTGCTATTTATAGAAAAATAGAATGCATAGTAACTAATCCATGAACGGTTCAGATTGATTACTTTAATCTGACGGTCCATATTTAAAGAAAAATATTTTAAATAAAATATAATATATTCTATTTATAGAATAACTTTAATAAAGTATTTTATTTTATATAAAAAGATGTTTTTGTTTTATTACGTTAATAATACGAATAAAATAAAACGTCATTATCGCTAAATAATTCATATTATTAACTGACAATAATGGAATCAAACTGAGTGACTTCTCACATAAGCATTAATAATCAATACCGTGTGCTACTATGCAACCACACGTATTACTGTACTTTTACTACCGAGTAGTTCAACAGTAACAATGGTAAAACTTTCGCCGTTATTTTTAATAAAATATTTTTGTCGTTTTCTCAATCCGACAATAATTCCGTTGTGGGGTCCACCAATGATTGTGTCGTTGTACGAATATTCTCTGTTAAAACGAATATTCCCCGACCAATCGAATATTATATAACAACTTGCGTACTTTGCAAAATTTATAAATATTACCCACAACTATAACATTATATCAAATTAACTCCATAATATTCAAAAATGATATTTATAGAAAATTCATCTTTATTTATAAAAGTTGGGGTCTTACACCACGTGCCCAAGGAATGCTACTTCCTCAAGCCAGAACTCGCATTTCTTCAGTTTGGCATATAACTTGTTTTCACGAAGCCTTTGCAATATCAGCTTCAAATGGCGCTCATGATCTTCACGGCTATTGGAATAGATGAGGATGTCATCAATAAAGACAACAACGAACTGATCTAAATATTCTTTGAATACACGGTTCATCATATCCATGAAGGCAGCAGGAGCATTAGTTAATCCAAAAGACATGACTAAGAATTCATAATGCCCGTACCGAGTTCTAAAGGCAGTCTTTGGAATATCCTCAGTTTTAATCTTCAACTGATGATATCCAGAACGAAGATCGATCTTTGAAAAGAATTGTGCTCCTTGCAACTGGTCAAACAGGTCATCAATGCGAGGTAGCGGATACCTATTCTTAATAGTGACATGATTCAATTCTCGATAGTCGATACAAAGTCGCATACTCCCATCTTTCTTCTTTACGAATAACACAGGAGCACCCCAAGGAGATGTACTAGGACGAATAAAACCGATGTCCAACAACTCCTGTAGTTGGACTTTTAACTCCTGAAGTTCAATAGGAGCCATTCAATATGGGGTTTTAGAAATGGGCTTTGTACCGGGTTCAAGGTCAATAAAGAATTCAACTTCACGTTCTGGGGGTAGACTAGGAAGTTCTTCAGGAAATACATCGGGAAATTCTCTAACAATAGAAATATTATTCAAATCTGACTTGTCTTTGTTCAAATCCATAACATGGGCTAAGAAAGCTTGACATCCGTTTTTCAATAAACGAATAGCTTTGTGGCTTGATATGACAGTGACTGATTTTAGTGGTTTAGTAGTTTGAATTCGTAAGACAGGTTGGTTAGGAATATGAAAACTAACAACCTTACGAAAACAATCAATTTTAGCATGATGAGTGGTTAACTAATTAATTCCTAAAATCACATCAAAAGCAAGTATCTTTAAAGAGATAAGATCAATAGGTAATGTGATAGTGCCAACGTGGATCATGCAAAATTTATAAACTGTAGATGTAACGAAGGTTTCACCCAACGGAGTTTCAACAGATAAGTCAAAGTCCAATTTCTCCGGAGTCAAGTTTAAACGTTGAGCACAAGCAGGAGAGATAAAAGAATGGGTAGAACCGCTATCTAGTAAAGTATAAACTTCGCAAGATATCAAGATTAGCTTACCGTGATCACCTCGTTCGGGTTTCTCGCGTTTTGGCCAGTCACGACAAACGCTCTTCCAGGAACCGCTGATTTTGACTTATCCGGGACAGCTTTTGGAGTCACCATCCCCACTGAACTTAGTTTTGCTACAGAACACTCTCGAGCTATATGACCCTCCTTTCCACAGTTATAACATACCTTAGATTGTTGTGGGCAGTTTGGGCTGATATGTCCCTCTTTCCCACATTTGTAACATACGACCGGTGGTCGTTCTCCTCCCCTAGAAACAGTTGATGTTTGTGCTGACGTCTTCACATTATCATTGTTGTAAGTTCTCTTCTTGAAATCTCCTCCCGACTCGCTCCTTTTATTATCACGATTACCACCAGAGTGGTTACCGCTTTTGTCCGAATGTTTTCCTCCCTGCTTGTTTTCATTGCTTCGATGACTGCCACCACCGGTATAACCCTAGTTGTGGTCCCTCGGTTGCACATACTCATTATCTCGCTCTAATAATTGAGCCCTGTTTACAACATCTGAATATAAAGAAAATTTATGAGAGATAAGATATTGTCGAATCTCGGATTTTAGATCTCTCAGAAACATTCTTGTCATTCGTTCCTCATTTTCGACCAAATGAGGTGCAAACCTGGATAACTCTGCAAACTTCGCCACGTACTGGGACACCGTCATGTTATTTTGTTCCAGTCTGATAAACTCCACCTCCTTCATATGACGAATATTTTCAGGAAAGTACTTGTCATTGAACAGTTTCTGAAATGTTTCCCAGGACATGTTGAGTGCGTCAGGCTGGGTAAGCTTCACAGACTCCCACCAGTAGTTTGCCTCACCGCGGAACATAAAGGTGGCGAATGGAACCTTCTGTTCCTCCGTGCATCCCAAGACATCGAATATCTTGGTAATTTGCTTGACCCACGTTTCCGCTATGATCGGATCCGATTTTCCCTTAAATTCTGGTGGTCCCAATTCTTTGAACTGCTTGGCTGTGACAAACCGCGCGTTGTTATCATTTCCACCTGTATTCTGCAAACGAGTCTCCCTCGTCTGATTTTGCATGAACTACAAAAAGCTCCTAAACATTCCATCATTCATAGTTTGCTCGGTAACGTTGTTTACAGGAGGAATATTTCCTTCCTGTTGCACGTTCTCCTGGGTGGTGATCAAAGGTGTCTCCACGGTCTGATTTACTCTATTATTAACGTTCTCAGCTGCCATTCTTAAATACTGCCATAAAACAAGGGTTAATAGTCATGTCATATATTATCCCTATACTCTGACCGACCAAATAAACACCAAATAAACTTAGTCAGGTCATACTAGCGAAGGAATTCCTCGTCTCTCCCCTCCTAGTTCTTGTCTCACATCTCAGCTAGGGATCATATCCCTAAGCTCTGATACCAACTGTGACGCCCCCAAAATAGGTATACAACACCCATTCTGAGTCGCCAAATACATGGTACAAAAAGCAAACTACAACTTCAATAATACAATTGTCGTGCAAAATACGATAACACATACTCTGAGTTTAAATACAAATATTGTCTTCTAGACAATATCCACACTCAAATAAGTTCTCATTACAATTATTCAAACACTATTTTACAGAAATAGTGAGGACTGCTAAAACATCTTTCTAGAACCATCACTCCATACCCCGACTAGATCCTGCTATGTTCTCACCTCCTGAGAAGAAAAATGGAACAAAAAGGAAAAGAGTGAGCTTAACTAGCCCAGTAAAGAATATTATGACTAAGATAATATACAATAAATTATCATTAATATTCAACAGGAAAAAATCTGATAGAATATAATCGACAACAAGTTTTAGATCAACAACTTCAGCAGAAACAGCAAACCATTAGAAGAGTTAAGTAGAGAATGAATTCTACTATCTTCTAAGATTTAAAAGTCCATCATCAATATTTTATCCCTATAACATCAATTAATAATCATCTTTATCCAAATATTCATCTTTACACTACAGGCCAAAGATATTCATTTGTATCACCTGTCAGTCATGTTCATCTCAACACCTGTTCATTTTTGCACTACATGCCAAAGATATTCATCAAGTAATCATACAACTTTGCACTACAGGCCAAAGATATTCAGTAATATCATCATTTAAGACTGAGGATGATGAAAAATATCTTAAAGAGAACGAATCCAGTGAGACAGAAGGACAAATAGTAGGGATTCGTATAACAGTTTATCCAAGATCAATAATACTTTATAATAATCAATTTTGAAGCTGAATTCAAAAATAAAGGTCAAAATATGGATACAATCAAAGATAGTAACCATAATAGACATCTTGGACAAAAAGAAAAAATTTTATTTTTCTGTGAATAGTGTCGTATACGTGAATAGTAACCCCGACACATAAAGTTCCAAATTTGATAAAAAAAACTCATATCAATATTTCAGCATAATGATATTGAAGAAAATAATATCATTTATGAAGAAAATAATATCCCTTACCTCAAAATATCAGTACTTCTGGTCGGAATACCGGTATAAGGCTGAAAGAAACTTGTTCTGATGAATAGAAACTCTCAAAGTATCTAAATATTCACAAAATACACTCAATAATCTAGAGAGAGAAAGAGAAAAAACTTATTTATGGTGTGATTTTCAATTCTAACTTAGCCCTCTATTTATAGGAAAATGTTAGCACGCCGAAGCGGACTTAACCTGCAACCTGATGGCTTTACCTGCTACTATTCCCACCCACCACATTTGAATAAAAATCTCAGCACATTTCTTCACCAACCAAGAGTGGGGCCCACCAATTCTAGAATTTTCCACCAAAATGATTAACTCCGAAAATTCAACAATTTTTGAACCAGTCATCTCGTAACATTCATAATAAATCATACGTTCATTTTTAACGGTTCAAAATTTATGGACATATACTCAACTTATATATGTATAACATATCCAAAAATTACCACGATCCAACGGTCGAATTAAAAATTATAACCCCCGCAAAATATCTCAAAAATCCTGATTTTTAATACCTCCATTCCGACAAAAATACTGATAAAAACCTCAACATTAACTCCTTCATTTTTAACCACAAAAATATATCCCTCATTTATATCCACATAAAATAAATATTTTCTTATCATATGAATCAATAATTAATTATTCATAAATAATATTACAGAATCACATTTATGACAACTAGGCCGTTCCCAGGAAAGAGGGGGCTTTCCAATAAGGATTTCTCCTTACTGGCGCGCAATTAGATGACCAAATCTCTCCTTAGACAGAACTTTCTAGACATTGCCAATAATGTTATCTAATAATATTATTCAAATAATATGAATTATTGATCTGATAAAGGAAAATACTGTGCAGCAATAATTATTGAAACAACAATAATATAAAATATCAACGCAGCAATTATTGAATCAATAAAATAAAATATTGAATAATAACTACTGTAACAATTATTGAGTAGTGCCTTCTTACGTAAGAATCAATAATTGATGCAATACCGTGTGCTACTGTATTTTAACCACCGGGTATTCCAACAGTATTAACGGTAACAACTACGCCGTTATTTATAAACAACTTATACTTGTCGTTTTCTTCATCCAATCGCTTTCCGTTATGGGGCCCACACAAGTCTGCGCCGCCGTACGAATATTCTCCGACAGCAAGAATATTTCACGACCAAACGAATATTCCCCGACAAAATAAATATTTTATAACCACTTGCTTATTTTGCAAAATTTGCACATTTCACCCATAACCAAAGTATTATATCAAATTAACCCCTTATTATTCACAATAATATTTAGAAAAAATTTAATTTTATTAATTAATAAGCTGGGGTCTTACAATATATCTCTAAATAGTTATATTAATTTTTACGTGCTTAATACATGCATATCTTAGATTATACACGTATAATCTAAGATATACATGTATTAAATATCCGTTTGTATTGACTGCTCTTTTTGTTGTAAACTTTAAAAAAATAAAGTATATTATTATTATTAAATTAATTATATTAATAAACTAATTATAATTACTATTATAATATAATAAAATAAAATAGCAAATGAAAAATGATATACATATTATACTTTTTTTTGCAAACTATTATTTTTGTATAATTAATTTATTATTATGCTATGGTGATGTTTTCATTGGATTTGATATATTTTGTTTCATCATATTACAATCAAAATATTATAAATATGCATTTAGAATAATATTCAGAAAGGTCAAACATATTTTGCTTAAACTGTTCAGAAGATTAAAATGATAAAATAAAATACTGTTATTCAAAAATTTTTAAAAAAATAATTATCAAACAACATTTATCATTAAGATACAATTATTGTAAAGAGATATTCTTTTATTAATTTAGACTGAAATTAAACTAACTCACACATCCATTCTTCTCCATGTCAAGGTTCGATCCACACATCCTTTGCAAAAGTGTGGTGCTACCAGGCCAAAGGCTCGGTGTTAAAGACTCGATGTCAAGGTTCGATCCACACACCCTGTTAGTGAATTAGACTTCAACGCTGCCAGATCAGCTGCCCGTGACAAACACTTATCGTAGTGCGTATTTGTCGTGGCAAACGTTTGTTAATATCACACTAGTTCTCTCCCTCGACAAGATTCGAGTGTTGCCGGAAAAGTAAAACATTGCACAGCGGCGTGCTTTGGAAATCCATTTTCTCTCTCCTCATCTCCACCTTCGAACGGAATTTCAGTAAAACAAAGTAACCATGATCGCCACGGTAATTAATGACTAATCTGTCACCACCCCGTCGTAATAGTTCTTTTTCCCCAATTCTATATATACGTATGTGTATACATATAAACACATATAGCACGCATGAATTTTCTCAGATGGAATCTAATTGTATTTTATGTATATATGTTTGTGTTTTTCTATATTGACATATGCAGCAAAGGAGTTCATCGGGGGGATCTTCACAAAGCCCTAAATCTCCATCATCACAATCCCCATATCTATCAGTATCAGTCACTGATCCTGCTAAAATGGGCAATGGCGTCCAAGCTTATATCTCTTATAAGGTTATCACTAAGGTATGCTTATATATGTAGTGTTTGTTTACATTGGATTGGGGCTTGCCTTTACATTTAGTTTTCACCTTTTCTGTTGAATTCAACAAATGAACAAACCGTTTACAGATTTGGGCTTAAATTTCTTTCACTGACTGGCTAAAGAATTCTAACCCTAATATTAGAGTTTAGGTTGTGAGATTTGTTGCAAGTCCTGGGACTTTTCTGCACATTTCTCTCTTTAATAAGTTGCTTTTTTGAAAATATAAACAATGAATCCGAGTTGCATTGCTTCTCTCCGTGATTGCCTTACTTTCATGAATTGTGTTTCTTCTTGAATAAATGAACCTTGTGACTCTTGAATAAATGAACATCAGTTAATTAAAGCTCTGAGGTATAAACAAGGAAAGTACTCGGGATGAATTTCTTTTTCATACTATCTCTGATTACTTTCCTTATATTAAATGCAAACGTCTGCTAACACCTGCTGGAGAAGATATTTTCTTATATAACCAAATTGGGTAATATTGCACCTTTAATAGCATGATTGCTGTACCTTAAAAACCAAACGAGAGGATACAGGAAGGAGTTTGAGGGTAGCCTAGTTGTCTGGATCCCCTCTCGTCTGCTCAGGAGAATGCGCCAACTGCTGTTCTTGCTGTTCTTGTCACTAACTGAACATCAGTTTAATACAAATTTGAGGTAGTGAGAAGGAAACTATAAGTACTCAACAAATTCTACCCTACTTGCGATTACCATTTCATGAAGGCCAAATATAACAACCAACACCTTTTGTAGCATGAAATAGCTGGTGTGTTGGAATAGTGATAGTTGATTTAAGGAACACCTGAACAATTTCTTCCCTCCTTGCGAGAACCATTGATGGGATTTCCTGTTTATCTGTTGGCTGCTCATTATAAAGGAGCTTCACCAAACATCGGAGCCTTTTAAGAGTTAATGTGTTATGAGTAATGATTCTTCCATTTCGAGTTCTTCATGAAGATTGACATCAAATTCTGGTTTCCCTTCATATTCATCATACTCATGACTCATCATATATTCATATATGGGAAGCTTTTCTTGCTCACTCATCGTAAGTAGGAGTTTCAACATATAGAGGGGATTACTCAGCATTGCTAGGATATTATTCAAAGATTGAAGGAGCTAAACTAACAAGAGGGAAAGGTCCCGGAGCCAGGTCATAGTGAGCATCTCGGGACGGACCCAACATAATCTCTTTCATAATTGTGGATGAAACAATTGATTCATAGGAATTACGTGTAATGACTTTTGCTTTTGGACTAAAATGAAATGTATTGATTTTTCCTGCTATTTAATGTGATCGTTTTTTCAACTTTGTTTTGGCAGACAAATTTTCCAGAATACCAAGGGCCAGAGAAGATAGTTATTCGACGTTATAGTGATTTTGTTTGGCTACGTGATCGCCTTTTTGAAAAGTACAAGGGTATCTTCATTCCTCCTCTTCCAGAGAAGAGCACTGTAGGTAAGGAGCTGCCAATATATTCGAACAGATTATGATGTTCTAAACTTGGAGGATGTACAACAGTGTGGATATTCTGAGGTGTATTCGCTTGCGTATTTGTTTTCGTGCTTCAGTTTCTTTTCTGCTTGCTCAATCACATGTTGACTTTTGGTTCCCCCCATCCCAAAAAGAAAAACAAACAAACAAAATATAAAAATAGGATAATTGATTTGACTTGGACCATACGGCATCCATGTCACCAAGATGCCATTTGCATATAATTTCATCTATTCTTTCCTCGATTTGGTCTCTCACACCTTTTGATTGAATTGTCTTCTAAGTTTTCTATCTTGGGGCTTTTATCAGTTGCGCTGATTTGGATCTTGTGGTTATCAATTTTTTGGTAAACTACTTGATGATATCCACCATATTCTTACCACTTTAGACTTTCCACCGCACATATCCCTACTGCATTTCTCCTCCTATTATCAGTATCTACAGACATTTCTCGATCATTAAATACAACATTATGCGGAACTACATTCACTTGAATTCGAGTAGCGTAACCAAGTTGCAGTAAGGAGTAAAACAAACCAAAATCCCCTATTCGGTTGTTTGTTTCATGTAAGCATGTTCCAAAAGTCAAGTATACCATATGAAATCCCATGCTTCTTATTTTGTACCAATGATCCAAAGTACACGAGTTTGTCTTCCATGATTCATACTTTCTCATAATTGAAGCACGCCTATGTAATTTTATAATTATCTCTTTGATTGTTAAAAGTGATATCTCTATAAAATTATATTTCTGTCTAAGAAATGGGTTGGCTATAGCCTATGTAGCATTGATCTTTAGCAGAAGAGGAGCATGAACAGTTCTCAGTGAGTGGGAGTTAAAGAGAATGCAATTGGTTGATCAGAGTAAATACTAATTTACCATTTTAAGAGGGCATGTTTGCGAATATAATTGGCTTAAGGAGTAAATTGCTTATATTATTGTAAAAATGTTGTTTAGAATTAGTCCTTCCTGAAGGGATTTATTCTGTTAATGTGTGTCTGGGTATGGATTTTAAGGCTTGCTGATGACACGTTAATACATTATCTAGCATTTTTTAATTTATCCTTAATACTATTGAAAATACAATGTTTATATACAAGAAGCTTTAAAATCTGTGGCAGACTCTAAAAAGGGAGACATCCTTCGCAAGACGGTGGTACTACACTAGTACTCAATATTTAAGGCTCAATCGGAGGTTTTATCATAGTGAATTATTTGTTAAATTTACTTGAGAATACACCTATTCACATCAATAGTGTGTTTTTTCAAACATGTTCATGTTTAGATTTTCTTGAAGCATTTGAAAGGACTAACTTCTTACTTCTGTCTCTGGCATGCAGAGAAGTTTAGATTCAGTGCGGAATTTATTGAGATGAGGCGTCAAGCATTGGATATATTTGTTAACAGGATTGCCTCACATCATGAGCTTCAGCAAAGTGACGATTTGAGAACCTTTCTGCAGGCAGATGAACAGGTATCTAAGCTACTTTTGAAAATAAATTTGCTTTTATAGAACATCTATATTAGTAAGGTAGAGTGGAAAACTTAAAACTGTTTAGGGGCAAGCAGAACTGTTCTGGACCTCTGGTATATGAGAGCTTTATAGCTTAAACATCTCTTCAAAGCTTAGAAGCATCCATGTTAAACAAACTGCTTTAATAAGTTTTAAGGAAGCTCGAAATGATATGCCTGAAGAATTTTATGATGTCCTTGACGAAAAAGGGTTTCAAAAAGGCTAACACAGTGGGTGTCCTAATTTGGATTCTAGCTGAAAAACTATATCCCTTACACTCCGTCTCTGAGTTTTATGAGAAGAAAGGGAGAGAGGGGGAGAAGGAGAGAGAAGAAAAGTGAAGAAAAAAAGGGATAACTTTCTCTCTTTTTGTCTGGCAGTTTAGGAAAGATTGAAGAGAAAGGGAGGGTTACTTTTTTACAGACAAATAACCCCACTTTCTATTCAAATCTTCTTATTTTTAGAAGAAAGTTTTGGAGACAAAGTGAGGGTCATTTTCTCTCCAAGAACACACCATCTCTCCTAAAAAAGCATTTTTCTGTGTTTCTTATTATGTTTTCATCTCTCTATGCATGTGTCCATCATATATACATGTATGAATATCTTTGATGCTGTTATGTTGGTTGTTTTGAAGACAATGGAGAGAGCAAGGTCACAGGAAACTGGAATTTTTAAGAAGAAGCCTACTGACTTGATGCAAATATTCAAGGTAACTTGTGGATTTCTAGAGAAAAACTTGTGAAATTTTTAATGCTCGACTAAGAAAATGAAGTGGACTTGGCTGTTGAGATGAGCTCCTCCTGAACAGCTGGGCCCGGCTGGACATGAACCTTTTTTGTGCATATGATAACAATCATGAGCAAGAGGACAACCAAAGTCCTTTTCTTAGCAAGCCACAAACTCTGTTTGTTTTTTGGACATCAAACTCAGCTTGTTTAGGCTTCAGAAATATCACTGTGATCTACAATGACTAGTCTAATTATTTGACAGGATGTTCAATCTAAAGTGAGCGATGTTGTTCTTGGAAAGGAAAAGCCAGTTGAAGAATCGAATCCTGAATATGAGAAATTGAAGCATTACATTTTTGAGCTTGAAGATCACTTGGCTGAAGCTCAAAAGCATGCATTTCGCTTAGTAAAGAGACATAGAGGTATTGGGCCTCTCTATACACACACACACATTTACATAAAAACTAATAACTTAGTTTATAGCAGAAAATGTGTGTGGATAGCTTTTGTTGAATCCTATTTTCAAGAAATATTTCTAAAAATACTCGCATTTCAAAATGAAATATGAGATAATAGGTTTGAAATGAGTAGTGATTGTATTCAAGTTTATTAGACCAGAAATTATTATACACACTACATAAAAGTAATGACTTAGTTTATATATATATTTACATAGTTTTGCTAAGAAAATCTTTTGAGATTAATTTTCGTAAATGTTAAACAAGCAGTAGTTGTTGTCAGAAAAGTGAAGAAACGGAAACAGCATAACAGAAACAAAAGCTGAATATGTAAGCAGAAAATAGAGATAGTGACCAGACAAGTTCTACTTTTTAACACTTAACCTTTCCCTTTGTCTTGCTATCTGTATATTGTTTATTCTCCCCGCCATTTCCCATTCTGATGCAGGACAAGGTGTGAGAATGGAATAAAGAGGGGAAAAGAAGTAAAGGGGGAAGAAGACCTATGTTGGATACAATGGCACACAGCATCAGTCTCAAATTAATAATCACATCTGTCGACGGGATCACATCACTTGATATAGGACATAAAAACCCCAAATTCTATTATAACTTTGGAAAATCTAATTTAACAAGGAAATAAATTCCAAATTACTATATTCTAGAATTGAAACATATTTTATTACCTAACTAAATTAACTTAATTACAATAAATTTACCCATAAATAATAAGATAGAAATTTACTAATAATCCCTGCACTTTTCCTCAGTCTTCTTGTTCCGTACTGCATCACTTTCCTATATTCAAATGAAAATTAAAATGCATGACGTGTTTGTTTTAATATATTTCACAGAGTTAGGGCAATCTCTATCAGATTTTGGAATGGCAGTCAAGCTCCTAGGTGATTGTGAAGGAGATGCACTTGGGAAGGCATTCTCTGAACTTGGGAATAAATCAGAATTTTTAGCAGTTAAGCTGCAAAAGGAGGTCAGTTTCAGTTGGAAAATATTATTTTTTATTACAATTTGCAGAATCCTAACTTTGAGTAATTCTTCTTGATGATATCACTTCCTTTGCTCTCATTCAGGCCCACCGCCTCTTAATGAACTTTGAAGAACCCTTGAAAGATTATGTTCGTGCTGTGCAATCTATCAAGGTGATTGTTTGGCATTTTCACTTTCAAAAACTCAGTCATCTATTGATTATGTCTTCAACTGTACTTGCGAAGACTTCTGGCTATCTTGATCAGATAGAAGAGTCCTCTGTACTTTAACTGAAACATTGACATATAGTATATACTACTAATTTTACTTTTAGATGTGAAAATAATAATGTTTAGGTGGTTGAATCTGTAATTTTAAATGAAACTAATGTATACTCCTTTTGTTTCAAATTATCAGACAAATATTGACTTTCTAAAAATTAATTTCAAACATTTTCAAACTAAAAATTAACATAATTCATTTTATTTATGTTAAATACAATTATGAATATCATAAACTACCTAAAAAGTAATATTAGTTATAAGATTTATGTTAAATATAATTATGAATATCATAAACTACCTAAAAGGTACTACTAGTTATAAGATTTATTATTTTTCAAAACTTAAATGAATCATGTCAGTTTTGAGTTTGAAAATATTTGAAATTGACTTTTTAAATGTCAATATTGCTTATAATTTGGAACGAAGGGAGTAGTTGGTTTATTCTCATGTGAACATTCAATTTTACTAGTCTCTTATTTCCTACTTTCTTCATACTGTTTTAATTTTTTGAGCTGCTTCTAATGGTCTTGTTATTTTCAAACAGGGAACAATTGCAGAAAGAGCTAATTCTTTCACGCAGCAGTGTGAACTGGCTGAAACAGTGAAACTGAAGGAAATAGACCTGTATGGTTGTCATTAAACAATTATTCCCTCTTTTCCAAAACTAGAGATGCTCTAAAATAAGGATAGTTTTACTTTTCCAAATGTATCTGTAACACTAAATAGAAATGTAGTAGTGATGACATGATAGTACTCATCTTCCTAGAATATAAGTGATGTGATAATGTCATGCTAGGAACTTCATGACACATTATAGTCTAAAATTAGAAAGGTATCTTTAATTTTAGAACAGACAAAAAGGAAAAATGTACCTCTAATTTTGCAACAGAGGGAGTATGCTTCTCTTTGCTAATCTTGTCCTGCTATAGTAATCTTTTGAAAACAAAATTGCTCTGTGAACTTCACCCTTTCTTTCACGGCTATTACCTTCTTAAGTCATGTTCCTCTGTTAGTGATGCCAAATTAATGATAATTAGCAATTGCACTATAGACCTAAGTGAAAATAAACTCTCATGAAGCACATTTATATCGACACGCCAATGAAATTGAAATTGAAATTGAAATTGAAGGAAGTTTTGTTTTGGGAAACACCCTCGAATAGGGAACAGAATTGTTATGGTGATGAAGTCTGTCAAGTTCTTTACACGTTGGCTGGAAAATCCAAATTTTCTAATTTAATTATATTTGTTTTTGTTTATGCAGCAACAAACTGAGGCTAATGCGATCGGAAAAGATGCTAGATGCTGAGCATGACTATGAAGAGGTAAGTAAAGCTTATGATGGCCTGGTTGTATAAGATCTACAATTTTACTTCTCACAGGAATAGGTTTCTGTGTTGCAGCTCAAGGCTGATAGTGAGGAAGCAACAAGAAGATTTGACACTATAGTGCATCTAATGAACGAAGAGATTGTGCACTTCCAAGAGCAGAAAACGTTAGATATGGGGCTTGCTTTTCATGAATTTGCAAAGGGACAGGCTTGCTTAGCAAATGGCATCGCTGATGCCTGGCGGAGTCTCCTTCCCAAGATAGAAGCTTGCTCTTTGTAGTACCCAAGACGAAGCCCCTCTTTGGACAGCCAGTTCTTAGGTATCTTGGGTAGTTGTAAAGTCTTGCAAATCTTTCCCTTGTTGTACGAGCTATAGTGATTATCCCATTTTGTAACATGTACAGACCCAAGCAAACCCAGATAATTTCTGAAATCTTTTCACAGAACAAACAATAACAATCATCTGTATCTTAAAGCTTAAATACCTTTTACCGTTTCATTTCAGCATTTATAGTTTAACTGTACCGTGTTAAATTATTTTCTTGCCTCCAGGATGCTGTTTTTTAGGCCATGGATGATAAGTTAAGTTAATGAAAGAAATGGTTCGTCCTTTTCTGCAATCCATTCATTGATGTTAGTTAGTCAGCTTAAATTTCTAGCTTTTAAGTTGTGTTGATAAGTAGCAATTTTGTCTCACCTTATGTAGCAAAATACTTTTTAAAAATTTTAAATTTGAAAAGAAAAAGGAGGATCTAGAAAGAAAATTGAAAAGGAAATCCTTTTAACACAATCTGTTAATGCCTGAAAAGTGAAAACGTTCATTGTGAGTTTGAAAAGAAAGAAAAAACAAGAGAATTTTAACTTGTAATAAAAAAGAAAAGAGAAAAAAGGGTCTTCATTTTTTTTTATCCTATTTTGCAGTAGTTTTTACGTTTTGAAATATTCAAAATTTTGGTCTATTTTCTCCTTATTTTAAAAAATAATAATTAAAAGATTATTTTTGAAAGAAAATTCACTTGAATTTTTTCTCATTTCCGGATTAAGAAGATCAACACTCCATTTCACTTTTTACTCAATATATGCCATACATATTTAACAATATCTATAATAATAAGATATAATTTAATTTGAATTTTGACAAAAAAAATTAAGGACGATTTACATTTATTTTAATTGATTTGAACAAAAAAAATACAAAAACTGCTCAAATTCATTTTAAATTTCATATTATTTATACGGGCAATTACTAATAATATTATATTTCAGGAATAATTTTACTTCATTCTAGTATTTTCTTCTCGGTTCTCAATAAACACAAATAAATTCTCTCCTTGTAAACACAGACGCACAGCGTGAGATCCTCCGAATATTCTACAGAGCTCGAAGACAAAACCCATTCCTCTCTCTACCGAAAGAACCGAATTATGTATCTACATCTATCTATTTATAATTTTATTTACCTTTTGTGCATGTATTTAATCTCTTTCTACAATTTGGATGAGCAGCAGAGGGTAGAACAATAGAAAGATGAGTTCTTTCTCTCTCCACTATCATCTTCCATCAATCAACAACTCAAGGCACGATTCCTCCACAAACCTTATTTTTTTAAACCCTAGAAGTCTATCTCTTCTCCGTAGCACTTCCAGAGTTAGAACTGTGTGTTCTTCTGCTAAAGATGCCTCTGGTTCGGTCCCTACCCGCGAAAATATCCCAAGGTTAATTCTCCCATATTCTTTCTGGGTTTTGTGTTTCTCACTCATTTCTTAATGATTACAACAACTTAGTAAACATAGAATCGAAAATAAATTTTCTGAACTTGAATTTTCTGTTCTTTGGCATGCTGGGTTTTTATATTTCGTGATCATAACTAATTAGAGGTTTATGAATTGATGCTGGTACTTGATTAATTTTTGGTCGAATTTTATACATATTTTTTATTTTCAGCTGTAGTTTATGTGATTGAATTTGTGAAAATAATGTTGCTCTTGGCATAGAAGTCTATGGTAGTTACCGGTGACGAAGCCAGGAACTTTTGTCAGTAGTCGAAATTATTACTCATTTACAAATAATTTGGCGGCCGAGCCAATTTTTTTTTAATACTTTATACTTTCGATATACTATATTACAATGAAAATATAATGATTAATAATATATGGTATATATGACTCATACTATAATTTTTTAATACAACTGTTCATAAGTAAATAATCCATTATTTATTTTTAAAAATAATATAAATTAGATTATTATTTAGTTTAAAATATTATAGAGATATACATATATTGAGAGAATGAGTGTTAAAATTTGATTGACAAAGTTATAAATTTTCAATTTGATCATAATAGAAAATTTATAAAATTTTAGTGGGGTCAATTTATATATAATACTTAAAATTTACCTTACATTATAAAGCAATTTTTTTTCTCAGTGGGGTTGTCGATTGACCCCATAGAACTCTATGTAGCTTCGCCACTGGTAGTTACAGGTAGGCTTTGGAAAGATGATGTGGGTGGGTTGGTTTTTTGTTGTAAGAACTACCTTGTGTAGTTTGGAACTGGAAAGTTCTTAACTCAACAAATGGAATAGCATATGGTTTATGTCAGTTTTTAGTGACAGATCTCATTTTGTTTCAAACCATTCTTTTTGTCTCTACTGGCATTGTTGCAAGGATCGTGCTAGTTTATTGGGATGAACTTGGTTTTGAAGGGTGTTATTTCTTTCTTGAGATTAAAAGTTTAATGTAAATTTTTTTCCAGCAACTTTTGCATTATAGAAGGACCAGAAACTGTTCAAGATTTTGTTCAGATGCAATCACAGGAAATCCAAGACAACATAATGAGTAGGCGGAATAAAATCTTTCTTCTCATGGAAGAGGTGGTAGTTGCTAAGTCAGTTTAGACTTCAACACTGTGAATACATTTTCTTCCCTGCTAAGCATTTGTTCCACTAAAATAAATAGTTTCTTGTCTTCGATTATTTTGTCATTCTTTACCAATTTTCACTAGGTCCGAAGGTTACGAGTACAACAGCGCATCAAGGGTTTGAAAGTTTTTGATGATAGGGGCATGGAGGAGAATGAGATGCCTGACATGCCATCAACTATTCCCTTTCTCCCTCGTATGGTAATTCTTAACACGATTTTGTAAAAATTTAATATTTCCACTTGGCCTTGGCTTCGGTTGGTGAATGTTGGGTTTTTTTTTCTGGGTAGGTGCAAGTCCCAATCTTGCACAGTGAGAATAGTTGAACATTTCATACCACATGCACAATCTGCAGGCATCCATGCATGGATGAACCATGCCATACAAAATGGTGCCCCCCTTTTCCATGTCCAAAATTAGACAACTGAAAAGTTGGAAGATAGGAAAGATAGTTGAAGTTAAAGATAGTTGTTTGTTGTTGTTGTTATTGTTATTGTTTATATCATAGGCGTGTTGTTGTTCCTCTTCTTCATCTTTTAGGAGATTTACCTCATATTACAACGTGTCTCGGAAAAAAGCATGTAATGGCATCATGTTATCTCATATTTCTTTAATTTTCTGTCATTTCACAAATGTTGACAATTTGTTATTGTTCACTTACCTAGTGCATTTTTCATTTTCTGCAGACGCCAAATACATTGAAGCAACTGTATCTGACTAGCTTTTCATTTATATCTGGAATTATTATCTTTGGGGGACTTCTTGCACCAATTGTAAGTTTAATAAGCCAAGTGATTTTTCTCTTTTCGGAGTATACGGCCTGATTGATTACTTTGACTGTTTAACGTGATATATGAGATGGTCTATGTGCATTGATTGGAGAGAGCGAATGGTAGCAGGAACTATCCATATACTTCTTCTATTGTTATCTTCTGAGTATATTGTGAGAGCTGTAAATGGTCTTGTGTAATGTGGGTCAAAAGCGAGAGGGATATAAAGCATTCATTAGGTAGTTTACTAGTTTTTGCATACCATTGGGTAATTGTGAATTGAAGTGGCATATGGTTAATGATAGTGAATTTAACTTTGACGTGGAAAGTCATAGTGAGTTACTAGCAAGTGAGGTTAGTAATGTTACCATATTGTAAAGTATTTTAACTAAATATCTTGTCAGCCTGCTGCAATTAAAAAGAGAGTAATAGCTAAGGCTAGAGATTGTCACACAGATGAGAACTTATCCACGGTATTCTGGTCCTATATGTAAAAGATATGCGTTTCTTCTTCTTCTTTTTCTTCCGCTGCTGTTAAGCTTTATTATGACAGTTGTTGAACTTGAGGAAGTGGCAGACTGGCAGCAAGTATATTATTCTTAGGCTAATTGATGTTCATGTGTTTATTATTATTTCATGTTAAATTCTATTTATGTTTTGCGTGGATTTGTCAAGGTAGATTTTTCCCCCACTGAATAGAGTGGGGGTGGGAGGGGGTTAGGGGAACCACTTACCGATGAATGAAGATTGAACCTGTGCCAATGAGCTCATGGCAGGAGGAGAATCCTTTTATCAACTGACCTACTATTCGTTCTTGTTAAGATAGATTTTAGTTATGGTTGTTTCATTACTTTTTAAGATAAGAGGATATATGGGACTGAGTTATATCATTGTTTATGGGTGACTAGGCGAGTGAAATGTGACATTTGTATGTCGGCATAGTATCAATTGAAGGATTCTTGTGTAGAAGGTCAAAAGATTGGTTGTCCCCCAGATTTTCCTGTAACTACTCAAGGGCATGGTCATTTGATGATACTTGCGATTTACAGGAAGTTTATGAATTCTAGTGGACACAAGGACATCAATAGCTGAAGTAGTGGCAGGCTTAATATGGTCAGGGAGCCAAATAATTAAGATCATAAGCACAAATAAAATAGTCATTGGTGGCATCATAAGATTGGGAGAGTAGGTATGGTTGAATTTAGAGATCAAAGATTTGAATAAAGAAATGAAAGAAATTGGAATTGTTTGGATAGGAAACATTGCTTTTATAGATTGAATCCAACTACTTTTAGACACAAAACAAACACCGCTCTCATGTTTGCTCATTCCCCTATCCAAGTTACATATTTTGTGCCATTGCCACATTGCTCATGATGATAATGGTTTTAAAAATATGAAATTTGTGATGATTTTAAGTGATTTTCTATTCTTCTACACTTGAAATGACCTCTTTAAACTGCCAAACCTATTTCGATGGCAGCTCGAACTGAAATTGGGTATCGGTGGCACATCATATGAAGATTTCATACGCAATATGCATTTGCCTATGCAATTGAGGTATTTACCAAAACAAAGCAAAAAACTATCCTGACTCCTACATGTTGTTTTTATTTCTTAGCTTCTTAGGATATTATATATATTATTCCATTAGGAATATATTCCCTTTATCTCTACAAGAAAGATGTCAAATGATTAGTTTCCTAATTTATAATGGTTTAATTTCTCAATTCAGTCAGGTGGATCCTATAGTAGCATCTTTTTCAGGTGGAGCAGTGGGTGTTATTTCAGCTTTGATGTTGATTGAAGCTAATAATGTTGAGCAACAAGAGAAGAAAAGGTGCAAGTATTGCCATGGAACTGGTAGGTGTGAATATGATTTTACTAGGTAGGATATTTTACAGCCTATAAATTGTTAGGGTTTTGACTTGTGATAAATTGAGTTTGAAATTCCAAAGAACAATGGAAGCTAATCAATTGTGAAGTAATGTAGAGTCTAAGAAGGATAAGGAATGATTGCCCTTTAGTTGTATGACACCATTTTTGTTATGTATGTATTTCAAACCAGAATTTAATGGTTTATATGTTTGAAAGTAGATTATAGTGAGAAAGCAATGGGGTCCATCGACTGATTCTTGCTCTTGGAAACAAAAGCCTTTCGAACTCACAAGCAGAAGTAGGTAGAGTTTGCCCTTAAGAAAGTACTCCTTTATTAACTTATTTCCAAGTACACGATCAATGCCAATAACTACAAATGGACACTCAGAGCTGCTTGAGATATAATTATCCTGTTTTTGTTATTAAAATCAATCTACATTTGATATGATCTAATCATCTATCAAATATACTCCAACTAACATGATAAAAATTCAAAGTTGTTTCTTGACGTTGAATTTGATCAAATCATATAAACTACTTTAAAATTTTAATTTGGCTTCTTATTCTTGGAGTGGACCATTTAGTATCCACTCTCAAGGCGCCAGTTACTGGAACTTGGGTTGTGCTAAACTAAGATTTGATGTTATATAAATATGATTTGGATTTTGATATTCCTATATCTAGTTTTGGCTCTTAATCTGCCTGACTTGTAGTGTAATACCCTAGTCCCACATCGGAACACATGGGTTTGATTAATGTGTATATAAGGCTTAATTCTACCACCGACCTTTTGGGGCCAAGATGACCCAAGTTGATGCTATTAGGACGTGGATTGAGCCTTATTTCTGAACTTGGTTTGGGCCGGGTCCTTACATGTAGTCCTGAAAAGTTATGGTAGGTAATCTGTCGTGTTTACCTAGAGATGTTGTATGCTGCATCTATTCATATAATTGTATGCAGGGTACTTGGCCTGTGCACGGTGTTCTGCAAGTGGTGTATCCTTAAATATTGAGCCCGTTTCAGTATCCATTGCTTCTGATCAACCACTACGAGCTCCCAGCACGCAAAGGTGTTCGAATTGCTCAGGAGCAGGAAAGGTATTCTATTTTGATCTCTACAGCTTTATCAAGGGGGAAGGCGAGTGGGCAGACAGATACGAGAGCGTTGTTTTGAATCAATTTTAAAGTTTAAATCCATACCAGCAAGGATTATACTTGTACAATATCATGCTGAGTTGTACATCTCCAGCCAATTTCACTTGATCTTCGAATATCCTCTCCTTCATTTTTCCAAATCCAGTCCTCTTCATATAAAAAAAAAATAGCCTTGTACCCTTGAGAGCATAACAAACATGCTATTGATTTGTGATTAATATTATTCATGTTCTTCAGGTAATGTGCCCAACATGCCTGTGCACCGGAATGTTAATGGCAAGTGAGCATGACCCTCGTTTTGATCCTTTCGACTAAAGAAGACTGGATGGTGTTTCTTGGAGATATAGAGGGACAGACATCACGTGTTCTTTTAAGTTTGTTTGGAGATGATCCATATATATTCGCGTTTTAAGAATATAAATTTTTTATCAATGGGGAGTTGGGATTTTGTGGGGAAGCTGGAAAATCATTTGTCAAGCAAGCTGCATGGCGTGCTCTGTCCTCTTTACTGTTAAATGTTAGGCAACTTACGCTGCCTATTTGGCTATATTGAAATAAGTCTGCATGTTTTTTATTAATGGGGAAATAGAAAATATGATTGTTTTCACTTGCGGTAATTGGAAAGGCTTTTAAAAAAATCAAATAGCTATATCTATCTTACCACCTAGCTACAGGGTTCCCTATTGTTCTGTTTGCAGAACTTATTTACCAATAAGAAGTGGGGTTGGTATTCACTTGGGAAGCTAAACTGATGCCCTGCCCTTGGCTGTGTTTGTTTACTGGGACTGTCTTCAAAGATGATTTTCTATTAAATTTCAAGATTATTAATTTTGATATTATGTTGTCTTTCGAAAAATAATATAGACAGATAATTGAAATAGAGACATCTTTGTGCTTCAAGTGATTTATCATAACAGTATATTTTAGCTTGACACAAACTCGCATATTTTTAATAATCAAATTTGAATAGCTCAAACCCAACATGTCTCGTTTAAATTATATCCAATTTCAAATTGCATTTGTATAAGCACACATCTTAAACTTTAATTGAAAATTACATCTGTTATTTATTTATTTATTTTGATGAACGTTTCAAATCTTTTTATAATATTTTATGACCTTAAGAAAAATGAAGCTTAATTTTAAATTTGGTTAATTAATTGCAATGGTCTATATGTGCACGATACTTGTGTCTTTGTGCGAAACAGATGATGAAAATATGAATTTATTAGTCAACAACTTAATATATATATTCGTATATTTACAAAATCATGATTTGGATCATTATAATTATTGTTTAGACAACATATAACTAATTTTCGGTATCGAATTTGTCGCCGTACATTAAAAGAATATAACAAAATATAAATTTTACTGAACATAAAATTAATATTATAAAAAAATTACAAAATACTATCAAGTATAATTTTTTTTTATGTTAACATTATAAATAAATTTATATTACAATTTAAATTTAAAAATTTCACAAATGAAATCATAAAAATGTAATCTTTTCTAGAACAAAAAGAGTATTCACCTATATTAAATATTAAAAAAAACAATGAATAAAAGACCCTCTCTATTTCTCCTGTTTCTTCTCCCCATCCCCGCTTCCCGTGGCCCCTCCCATTGCATCCCAACTTCTCCTTCTCCCCTTCAACTTCCACTTCCACTTCCACTCGTTACAACCAACCAAAACCAACGCCAACCAAAACTTCATAACACAACAAATTAAGTCAACATTATATTATTAATGAGGTTGATTAACATAGATATTAGCTGGAGAAATTATTGTTATTTCATGAAATAGATCGGAACTAAAAGTCGAAGAAACTTTGGTGGATTTCGCACCACAAAGTCGTTCTCGTCGAACTCCAAGTCATTAGAAACGGTGTCGCTGCCTCTGCCTATTCTGTCACCGGTCGTCGCAGCTCCGTTCATGTTTATCTCCAATCTGCTATCTTCAATTTAAATTCGTAGTCATAACTAATCTTTTCCCCTATTCTTTCTCACGTCTTCCGATATTATTTTCAATGTTATTTTTGATATGATTCTTTCATGGGCGTAAATAAACACAGTGGAGCCGATTGGTAAGATGTTCAAATTTGGTTATTGAGTATAAAATAAAAGCTCGTTTAGCTATTGAGGTGAGCCGATCTCAAATTGAGCTCGAGTAATTTGAATTTTTTAAATGAAATGATCTGATTATCAATAAAAACGTAATACGGTTTGAATAATCTATCAAATTTTAAAATTTATTCATATTTGATACATTTATATTTTGAGTCGAATTCAAATTGTATTTTTAATCGATCGAATATAAATAGTCGAGTAAATACGAATTAAATTCGAACTGTTTGTTCATTTTACGATCTTATATATTATGACAATAAAAATTAGTGCGTGTATAATTATATATATATATATATATATATATATATATATATATATATATATATATGCAGTTAATTGGAGAGAAAAAATAATTTTTTAGAAGAAGAAAAGTTTTGAGAGAAGAAGATTATGAAACTATTCCATTTTATAATCCAAATCAAATAGTAGGATTTGTTAAGAAGAGGAAACTCTTCGATCTCTCAATCCAAATTCGTTACGAACAAAAATGTCTCGGCTGGTTTTTAACATATTTAATATAATTAAACTTTGGTCTAAATTAAATTAATTTATTTTTATCATTAACTCAATAGAACTCAACCAAATTAAAAAAAATATACCCATTTAACTCATTTATGACTTATTATAGATATTATTGATATATAAACTTGAAATAAGTTAACCATTTTAAATTATAATTAGAATTTATTCTCTACTTTAAATTGGGAGGAATGAAAAGAACCCAAGGGTATATTTGGTCTTTTATGAAAACAACTCAAAACCCTAGCTATAAATAAAAGAGGTTATATCGCATTCTCTGGTTATTCAGCGAATACAGTCGTTCAAGCTTGAGAAACAGGGAGAAGAGTCATCTCTTCTAGTATCATTCGTCGGTGAAAATGGTAATAATCTTCATCTGTTAGTATTTTGTATATGTTTTTTTGTATGTTATGCTTATAATCGGGATACTTGGATCTTACAGTTTGTCGTTCATTTCAACCAAGCTTTGATTATGTATATTTGATTTGCTTGAAAGAAGCCCTAATCCTAACTTCTGCTTCTTGGAAAATGTTTGTTATATTGCATCTTTTATATGTTTTTTATTTTATTCATCCATAACGATTGGGTTCTGTTTGTGTGATTATTTGATTTTACATTTTCTTGTCAAGGGTTGTTATCTTTGTTAAAAATGATTTTTTCTCTTAGTTGATTGAAATTCTAACTCTATATTGCAAATGTAATACAAATATCTTCTGATTGTAATTTTATTAATTTTCATGTTCACATTTGTATCTTTTCTCAAATGATTGGAATGTAATCTGGTTTATGTAAAAATGATCTAATAAGAAAAATAAATTATCAGTTCTCAAATCTCATTGCTTGCTTTAAGTGAAAGAGATCCGTGAAGCTCCATTTTTGCTTAAAGGCAGCAATAATTTCAAAGGGTCAGTTACAGAACTCTAGATTATTTGTTAAATTGGTAACACCTGTTCTATTATTAGTTGCTAAAGTATACAAATGGTATTTGAAGAATTTTTCTGCTAGTGGAGCCAATACTGTCGTAGATGGCACTGAATAGCCAAGAAAGGATACCCTTTCTTTGCCACTGCTTAGCCCATTTTATGTAGTATCTCCCTAGTTCCCCCAGCCATTTTATGCCAATAGCAACTTGGAAGAGATGAGTTAGTACAACATTGCGAATGTTAAAATATAAGTAAATGACTTGAACAAAATATTTTTTAAAATATAAATATGTTCTTACCTTTTGATATTGCGGGGTTTTAATACATCATTCTCCTTTACTTGTGCTATGTTTAAAAGTCGAAGAGGAAGACCAGAGAACCCAAGGAAGAGACTGTGACCCTTGGACCTGCTGTTCGGGATGGCGAGCTCGTGTTTGGCGTTGCACACATTTTTGCGTCTTTTAATGACACTTTCATTGTGAGTACTTCAGCAATACATATAATTTCAATGTTATTTTTTTGGGTTTTGTCATGTTTATGTTGTGTATATAAATTGCAGCATGTCACAGACTTGTCTGGAAGAGAAACCATGGTTCGCATTACTGGTATGCCTGGGCTACTCTTTGATTATTTTCAGATTTGTACAATTTCATGTGTTTGTTGATTTGTAAGGCATGTTTATTATAGATCTTTTGTATATTTTAACTTTCTAGTTATTAAGTTCTATGTAGTCAACCCTTTCACAATACAGAACAAGGATGTGTACTTGATTCCGGATGTTTGTTACTTACTTCTATGTCTAGTCATTTGTATTTAACTTTTAATTCACGTTTACTGAATAATTTATTGCAACAAATTGTCAAAAATCAGTAATGACATTGGCTTATCAAAGTTAACAACATGCACATACACAATTACGTTAGTTGTTTATTTTATATACGTGACTAAACGATGGGTTTAATTTGTACAGAAAAATATGTATTGAATAAATACACCTAGTGCCTTTTAAATATATGGGCAATTTCAAATTATTTTCACTAAATGATCTTGAATTCCAGTAAAGAGTTTAAGGCTTTGTCATTAGAGATACAAAGAGGTAGAATTGTACAATTTTCCAACCTTTGTGTGCTCATTATCTTACTGCAATTGGCTTATAAATGGTTTAGACGGTTGTTAATTCAAAATATATCTTGAATCATCAACCTTAATGTTCACAATATTTATTGGGAAGCTATTTATTTATAGAGAGCACTACTTTTGGTGGACTTGTGACTTGGTTTTGGATATTCATCATCTAGCTTTATGTCTTTTCCTTCTCATTTAGTCGTTATCTTGAATCTTTAGATGATGCCATAATTTGTACTTACCAGTTAGACTGTTAAGGGTTTTTTTTATCTTAGGCGAATGCGACTAAATTTATGTAGCTGATGGAAGCTGTTTCTGATCTTATCAATTGTTTACCATCTGTTTAATTGTTTGCTTTTGAACCTGTTGAGTATAGGTGGCATGAAGGTAAAGGCTGACAGGGATGAATCATCACCATACGCGGCCATGCTTGCTGCACAAGATGTTTCGCAACGATGCAAGGTTTTATATCTCTTTCATTGACCGTCGATTTTTTTCCCAAGTGCTAACGTATCAATAACATTTTGTTTTGTAAGCGTACTATTTATCTACTCAAATTGTTATATCCCCAAATATTTGAGTGATTCATGCCCACAATTTGCAGGAACTTGGCATTACTGCTCTTCACATCAAGCTGCGGGCTACAGGAGGGAACAAGACCAAGACTCCTGGACCAGGTGCCCAATCTGCACTTAGAGCCCTGGCTCGTTCAGGCATGAAAATTGGTCGCATAGGTAAATTTTCCATTCATCTGTAGAATGTTATGCATCTTTTCTTTTAATGCTTCTACCTGAGATTCATCAAGTGTCGGTATTTATTTCAATTACTTTATTTATTTTAAAAGTGTTCATAATTACAGTCTTAACATGTGGGTAAGGTTGTAAAATGAGCAAATAGTTCGGGCTCGATTCGTACTCGTTCGACTCGAAATATAAATTAGTCAAATATGAGCAAATTTTAAAGTTCGATAAATTATTCAAACCTCCTCAAATTGTAATTTTCTATTGATATTCGGATCATATTCGTTCGAAAAGTTCAAACTGCTCATGCTCGATTCGGAATCCTGCTCTACTCGATAACTAAATGAGCTTCAATTAAATCTTATTTTATACTCGATAAATTTTGTGAACTAAATCTGAGCAACTCAATACTCGGTTCGACTCGGTTCGTTTACTTCCTTACATGTGGGCATCATAAAAAATTATGGTCATTGTTGTGTTAAAACAAAAACGTAACCTGGCATGGTAGTTGTTTACTTTGTTGAATCCAGCCAAGTTCAACTCTAATTTTGGGTGTGATTACTTGTAAATCCTTTTTCTTTGCAGAGGATGTGACTCCGATCCCCACAGACAGCACTCGCAGAAAAGGTGGTAGAAGGGGAAGACGTCTATGATTCTTCTCTTTTGAGTACTCGAAACATATTTGCAGTTGCCATCAGAATATTTTAGTTATGGTTGTTTGAACAAATTCTTGTAGTTTGGAACTCATCGACATCGGTTGATTTTGAGTTTCTGAAATTTAAGGATAATGAGTTTTTGATGGCTGCCTAAATCAACTACATTATTTTACCCAATTGATCAACGATTGGTGCTTTTTGTACTTGGTTAAAAAGATTCATTAACTCTCAATATGTAGGAATACAGAATCATGGATGTGCGAAAGCAAGTGTAGGAACCTGTTCATTGTTTATTGTGGGGGTGGTTTAGTAGTGATTGCATAATAATGTTGTTGTGACGATAAACTAAAGTAATTTGTGTCATTTTATGCTATTATCAAAATTAATAAGTTATGGGAATATTTTTTGAGACGTAAATGTTTGACGGATGAGGCTTCTTGTTTTGATTTTGTGGAACTGTGGTAGTAATGTTACCGACCCTTTAATTTGCAACATGACTTTTCACTAGTTTAAGTGTTTTTAATATAACAAATACAAACTACTCTTTAAATTGATTATGAGTAAGAGCACTAATCTGATATAATTTCTTCAATTTTATATGGGAGTTGAGAAGGACTTTTACTAAATTGGCATATTAGTATCCCTAGGACACAGATAAAAATAAATTATGTATTATATTGGCATGAACTATATATATATGTTTAGCAAGAAAATGAAGAAATTAAAATTTGCCATTGAATTTCAATTCAAAAGCTAGCTAGGATAAATTAATAGACTTGGTTGGTGGCTTTAGACTTTAATCAATCAGGCTGGTGCAGTGTACTAGTACTAGTACTACTCTTTTCTTTGCAGATAATATATATATATATATATATATATATATATATATATATATATATATATATATATATATATATGGTTTCAATTCATGGCGACCGATTGCTAGAGTCACTATTACATCAACTAACATATCAGCCGTTGATCAATAACATGAAAGTTTGAGATTAAAAAGAGTTATAATCCAACCGCAGGTCCCATTTGGTCAGGTAAATTTTTAAAAGGAAAATTATTTTTTTAAATATGTGCCGCTACAAGTTGTAGCGACTAATAATTTTTTTTTGCTCGGCAATGAAGAAAATAAAGCATTCATGTGGAAAGCATCTTACTTGGCCAATGATTTATGTCTTTATTTCATGCGGAAAGCGTCTGACTAGGAAATAAAAAAAAGTAAGTTTTCATATGGGCCGTTAACGATATGTAGCGGTTGGAAGGATTTTTTAAAACTCCAACAATTAATTTATGGGTCCTTTATATAATTATACAATAAATAGAAAGTAATTATAAAAATAGTGCATCAATCAAATAATTACAAAAAGAGTGTAATTAGAATCCATATTACAAAAATAGTACAATTCACATTAATAAAAAAACTTAAAATCAAGGAAAATAACTGTCATAATTAATAATTTAAATTCAAATTCAAAGATTTGGGATCTAACAACAAAAATAAATTCAAATTCAAAATAATAACAGTCACAACTATTTTTCAAAACCCAAAAACTACAACTATTTTGTAACCAGCCGTGGACATCCATTATCATTTTCTCTCTCTTCCTCCTCTAGTACCTTCTCTGCTCCGACCTCATTTCTCTACTACAACCATGTCCACATTTATACCAAGGTAACCAATAAAAAATAAAACACTGCATAGGGAAGAGAGAGATAAGAGACTAATGTTAAATATAATATTGATAGCCAAACTTTCGTACTAAGGTAACCAATCATTTATATCAAGGTAACCAAACCTTTATACCAAGGTAACCAAATCTATCTTCACACATGCAATATGAATTTATTACCTTGGTCTAAAAGTTTGGCAACCAATTTCATGAAGGTAAATAAAAAATAGAACACTGCATAGGAAAAAGAGATATAAGAGAGTGATGTGTAATGTAATATTGATAATCAATCCTTCGTACCAAGGTAACCAAACATTTATACCAAGTTAACCAAACCTTTATACCAAGGTAACTTTTTTTAATATGAATATTTGGTTACCCACAAAAACTAAAATAGTTACCTTTGTATGAAAGTTTGGTTACCAACTGCAAAGTCAAATGCATTGAAATTTAAGAATATCACTAAAAACGAGGGAAGCCTTTAAACAGTAATTACCAAAAAAAGAAAAAAACAATCAACTATATCTTAAAGCTCACTACATTAAATAGAATCAACTTAACCAACAAGCACATTTTGCAGATATTTAAGCACATTTTACAGATCTGAAGCTAAAGACTAATTTTTTAAGAATCTAAATTAAAACTTACCCATCCAATATTCATGAAAATTAAGCGAACCCACTTATATATATATATATATATATATATATATATATATATATATATATATATATATATATATATATAGCGAGAGGAGAAGCAGTTATGTAAGAGACCACATATTCATAGGAAACAAATGGATCTTCAGCAGAACAAAAGCTCAAGAACAGAGAAATGCAGACAAAGAGAAGTGAGAGAAAGCTAAAGGAAGCCATGTATATGAGTTTTAGTGATATTTGGAAGAGAAAAGAACCAAATTTCTTAGCTTTTACATTATCAGACAGAAGAAAACTAGAGACAGAGCAGAGGAAGAGAGAGAAATAAAAGGAAAAAGAGTGTGAATGTACGTGTTTATCATATATACGCCACTTTAGTTTGTTTTAATATGTAGATATATTAATTACTTAATTTAAGACTAATTCATTAAATTAAGGGATCCTAATTGAATACTAATTCCCTAAATTAAGGAATACTAATTGCACTAGTATTGTAAATAAATATGGAAGTGTATTAGTTGTGTAAAAATTTTATGAGTGCACTATTCTTGTAATTATTTTTAAAAATATAATAAAATATGTAATTGTTCCTTAATTTATTCATTTACTTTTTAAAACTCTCTCATAATAATAATAATAATAATAATAATAATAATAATAATAATAATAATAATAATAATAATTGTTAGTTCTCATAGGGCACAATAGATCTAAAAGGAGGGGGTTGAATAGATCCTTTTCTTTTCAAATACTTTTCTGGTTTATGATGTGTTGTTCATATTTGAGTATATGACAAACATAAAATCTTTTCAAGTACAGCGGAATAAGTAAAAAATTCCCCTTCATTGATATATTCATAGTCATACATATATTGTTCATTAGGTTAGTTTAGTTGTAAGCAGTTAAGACATACATAACAGTTATAGCAGTTATAGACATAATGTAAATGACATAATATAAAAGACACAAGGGGTTTTAAGTGCTTTAGAGACTCAAGCTCCTAATCCACTCTTCTGCTTTCAACTAGCAGGATTTCCACTAAGGAAGGGCAGCACCCTGAATTTCTACGATTCCTTCAAGGCCAGCAGCCTTGGGACTTCAGTTCACTGAGAACTCTTCAAGACCAGCAACCTTGAGACTCCTCTAGTTCCCTAGGAACTCTTCAAGCCCAGCAGGCTTGGAACTTCGTTTAGTCCCTCTGGACAAGGACCCTCTGGCCCTGCTTTGTTTAGTCCCTCCGGACAAGGACCCTCTGGCCCTACTTCATTTAGTCCCACTGGACAAGGACCCCTCAGGCCCTGGCTTTATTGAGTTGTTGTTTGTTGTTGTTGGAGTCGGTGCTGAGCTGCTAAGATGTCTTCATGCTCAGAACATCTTCTATCCTTAGCAGCTTGGCTTGATCATCCTTGAAGAACAGTTGAGTGTTGCATGATGCTCAGCTTCTTAGGTAGCTCAACTACTCCGGATGACCCCTTGATGAACTGCCTTGAAGATCTTTCTCCTTGGTACTTGATGGCTGCACATGAGAGGCTTCTAAGATGACTGTAAGCTCTTCTGCAAGGTACTTAGAAGCTTTCTCATGCTTTACATCAAGATGGCTTTTGTGATCTCCCTTCTTGCTACTCGATGCCTTCCCATGATGGACTTGCTAAGCTGACTGTAGGCTTTTCTCTAATGTACTTAGAGTCTTCCTATGATGGACATCCAGATTGCATGATGCTCTTCTTTCTCTTGTCAGTTCAGAACACTCTTCATGTAGTAGAGCTCTTACTTCTACATAGTAGAACTCACACTTCTACTTCTTTGTTGGTCTGACTTTGAGTGTTCTTGGTGGATCGTAGAGTGAGCCCCTTTACTCACTATCTCTTGATTCGATCAGTCCACCTTCTCTCCAAAACTCACAACTCCAGCAACCTTTGATCTTTGAAGCTCTTCTCTATTTATACACCTTTCCAATCTTTCCGTTGGAAAGTAGCCGTTGGAAGCTATTCAAATGTCTTCACAGATCTCGAGTTGCTTGATGTAGACTGCTTGATGTTGACTTGTCATACTTTATCTGACACTGCAGTCTATTGTTTCACCTGCTCTGTCAGATGTATCACTTTATTGTCTTGGGAAGGTTGAAGACTTTATTACTTCTGATTTCTAGATCAGAGGTTGTCCTTTTGCATCGATGCTCTCAATAATCACTTGTTTGAATATTATCCTTCAGATTGAACCGTTGCCACTGCTTCAGTCTTCAGGTGTTTGAACTCTACGATTCTGATGCACGTCTTCAAGGACCTGATCGTAGTGTCTTGTTGAATGTTGCTCGTTGACTGGTAGAGTTAACACTACGATCTGGAAGAGTGTTAATTGTATTTTCAATGTAAAACACCTCTTCCTTGTATTATGCAGTGCTTCAATACTTCTATTTGCTTCGACTGTTCTCATATACTGATGGCCTAATTCCTAGCTCTGGTCCCCTTCTGAATATCAAGACACTTCAGATTTGTGGTGCGTCCAGCTTACTTTCTCCTTGTGATCTCCCGTTCACTTATCATCAATGATCTGACCCAACACTTAATCACTTTAGCCTTGCTTATCAGAGGCTGACCAGTATCTCGGTTCACCTTCCATCAGTCCCTTCTTGTCTGGCAAACACTACGATCTTGGTTTCTTCCAAGACCGTTGTCTTCTGTTCTCTTGACAGCTACTGCATAAGCTGACTTTTCCTTAGTCAGCTGCTGAAGTCTTCTATGTATCATCTTGTGGAAGACTTCATCACGAATGACCTTTCAACCCAATCTTGATGCTGATTGGATTGTTGCTTAGTTCTTCTGCTAGCTTGCATGCCATTCATTGAGTGCTTTTTGATTCCCTTACTGTGGATTGCATCTTTGTGGTGCCAACCAGAGACTTCGTACCTTTGGATATTCTGGGAGTGCTCATTTGTTGAGAACCGTATCTGCTCTACGATTCTGACTTAGCATTGTGAGCACCTCTTTTGGAGTCGTAGTTCTTCACTCTACGATTCAGCTTCGGCTGTGCAGACACTACGATCCCGAGATCAGATCTTGACACTCTACGATTTCTGCCTTGTGCTTGTTGTCTTCATCTGATCTTGCCCGACTACGATCTCTGCATTCATTCAATGGACTCTACGATCTCAGAGTGTAGTCTACGATCCTTGTTTTGACTTTGGCATCGCTAGACTCTACGACCCTGAGCGTAGTGTACATTTCATACTTGGCTTTGGCAGATGGTCGTTCGGCTTATAGACAGGCTGTCTCTACGATTCTGAACATGACTTCCTCAGCACACTACGATCCCGAGAAAGTTCTTCTCGACATACTACGATCCTTCTTCGTTTCTCCTGAAAGTCTACGAACTCTGAGATCTCACTATCTTGCATACTCTTATTCTGTCTCGATAGCTCCCGAGTTAACTCTGGCTCTCCTGGCAGACTACGACTTCTGGTGCAGTGCTCGACGATCAGACAAGCCTATCTATTACAACATAAGATCAACCTAACAAGCTTGATCTTTCTATATTTATAGTCCTTGTACATCATTTCTTTTTAAGGATTTTACAAAGCTGTTTTGCTTATGTAGGATCAACCTAACATATTTGATCAATTCATTCTAAGTCCTTGTACATATATTTCTATTATCTATCAAAGGACTTTACAGCTTTTCTTTATGCAAGCATACTTGCATATTCATTCATATATATCATAATCAAATCATATATTAAATAGGAATATCATTCACATATTTATTCCTGACAATCTCCCCCTATTTGATTATGACAAAAATAATAAGTGCATATGCATGTTATGAATGAATCTTATATACAGTGAGCAACTGTATTTTTAAACAGATAATCATGAATGTCATTTATATTAATATGGCAGTTTATATATTCAGACATTCTACATCTTGGATCTAGAACATACTTAATTAGTTAGAGATGTACCTCATTGGCTCCATGTATGTTTCCAGGATGTTTGTTGATCAGCTACTCATCTGTTTCTGCTTCTTGCTCTTGCTCCCCCTCAGATGATGACCTTCTGTCTTGGTTTTTCTCCCCTTCAGCTTCTTTCTTATCATGCTCCCCCTCAGACTCTGCGATTATATGATCATCATCTTTTAGCTCCCCCTCAGGTGATGATACTCTTTCTGCAGCTAGAGTCTTCCTCTTTGAGTGCCTCTTGCTCTCCTTCTGTCTATGCCTCTTTGATACCGAGCTCTTCCTCTTTCTATGCCTCTTTTTCTCCCCCTTTTTGTCGTTAATCATTTGAGAGAGCTGCTCCATGTTGGAATTAAGCTGCTCTATCAGGTAGGAGGTGTTGGCAACTTCAAATTTTAGCTCTTGCTGACCTAGCTCAAGTTGTACTGAGAATGTTTGCTTCATATCGTCAATCTTGTCAGAGAGGGCTGCGATCTGCTTTGCATTTGCCTCCTGAACTTGTAGAGCTTCAGCCTTCTGATCTTGTATTGCCTTCTGATAGATGTTATCCCTCTCTTGTAGTTTGAGAGATACATCAGCCAAGATAGCTTGAAGTTTGTGCTTGAAAGAATCATCTCCTGCTGCCGTCTGCTTCTGTGACTCTTCAGTGAGCATGGATATCTTCTTGCTTAAATCATCAGAGCTCTTCAATAGTTCCTGATCCAAAGCAATTTGATCCTCTTGAGTGGTAGCTTTAGTATGGGCAATGGATTGGACTCTACGATTGTCATCTTTGGACAGATTTTCAAAGGTATGGATAATCTGAACAATCGTGGAGTACCAATCATCTGTGGAAGATAATGGAGTGTCTGATAGCAGTGCTTGGTCATAAGAAGACTTCTGAGATTGGGCTTGAACACCATCAGCCGTAGAGTGAACAGACTCTACGATTAGCTCCTTTGACATGACCCTTCTTCCTTCAGAATCTACTCTACGATCGTAGGGGATGTAGAGATTTCCAGCATGTCGATAGACCTTGAAGTGAGACTGGTTTGTGATCAGCTTGGTGGCAAACTTCTTCACTCTTGAAAAGTTCTGAGCCACCAGTTCCATGCTTGGAAACTGCTTGTAACACCAACTGAAGTAGCTTCCATCCTTTTTAGTAAGTGCCTTTAGCCATGGCATCCACTGGAAGAACCATCTCATCAATAGATCATCAGGGTTATAGAGAATGGTTGTGCAGTCCATTTCCATGTTGTTCCAGTTCTTGACTAAGTCGAAGGAGGTCATTCTTACTATATTGATCTGTTCACCTCCATGGTTTACCCATCTGTCAGGAGGAGTCTCTGATTGTTCATTTGGAACTTCTACTACTATTCTCCTGATAAATCTAGCAGGTGAGAGAACAGGGTGGAGTTCTGAGTTTTCTGATTCCTGATCTTCAGAGTTGGAATCATTTCCTGCTTCTTCCTTCTCAGAACCAGAACCATTTAGATCAGCTTCAGCAGAGAAATCTTCTTGTTGCATTTCATGTTCTGACTCTTCAGCAAGTCTTTCCTTCGAATCTTCTTCTTCACTGCTGGCTTCTTCTTCTTCAACATCTTCTTCTGAGGATACAGATTCATCATCACTCAATTCAATGAAGGCATTTGATTGGTTGCTGTTCCTTTTGGAGGCAAACTGGGCTTGCAGCCTGTAGCTTTTCCTTCTTTGAGGAGGTTCAACTATTGGGGAGACAGATTCTTCTTCTTCTTTAGTGTCTGACTCCACTTGTTCATCAGATAAACTTCTTTGCAGATCAGCATTGGCAGGGGCAGACTCTTCTTTCTTGGCCTCATCACTTTCTGAGCCATCATGAGAGCTTTCTTGGTTTGAGGAGATATGTTCTTCTTCTTCTTCTTCAGTAGCATTTTCTGACCCATTCACTGAGCTGGTTGGGGCAGTTGCATTTGGTGATGCACTTTGATTATCAAAAATTTCTTTTTCTTCATCAGAGTTGCTTCTCTGAGAATTGGCCATGGGGCTTAAGCACTTTTCTTCATTGTCAGCAGTTACTACACTTTCTTTCATCACATCAGCTTCATTCTCATTGCTATATGCTGACTGTACTGAGGACTGGACCACATCTTCTATTTCTTCTTCTTTTGCTGACTCTACGTCCCTTTCTTCAGCAGATGTATTGGTTTGAGAAACCAAGGCTGGTTTGTCCTCCACCTTAGCTTTCTTGTTGATTGGTCCTTGAAACAACCTGCTGCTTCTTCTTTTTGTGGTCTCAGCAGTTTGGGCCTTTTCTTCTTCATTCTTGTTCAAAGAGGAAACTCTCCTTGGCGGGGCCTGGGCTTTCTTCATATTACCAGCTCTTTTCACCACTTCTGATTTCTTCTTGGCTGGTGTGATTTTAGATGTTTCAAAGTCATTGGACTCAGAGCTCTCTGCCTTTACAGTCTTCCTCTTCTTTGCAGAGGCTCTACTGCTGCTCCCAGCTGTCAGCCTTTTGTTCTCCTTGAGGTTCTTCTTCCAGTTTTTAAATAACTGTGGAGACATCACTTTGTGCACATTCAGGGCTTCTCCCTTATCATCCTTGATCTTTCCCCCTAATTTTTTCTTCAGAATGATACTCAGCAGCCTTCCATGAAATACCTTGGTCATTGGTTTCTTCTCAGCCTTCTCTACCCATTTAGAGATATGATCAAACAGAATAGCTCCAAAATCAATTTGTTTCTTCAGAACTATAGCTGACATAACCTTCAGTTGTTGATCGATCACCGTATCATGTGTAGTGTTTTTGCACAGTATGCACTTTCCTACAATTTTAGCTAGGAACTCATATTCTTCAGGGAACTCCTTCTTCTTCATATCTTTGAAGCTAGGGTTTCTTTGATATCCCATCAACTCCTTCGCTTGCTCAACGTTAGCATCTTTAAGGTTCTTCAGCCATTGGCTAGGGAACCCTAGGCATTGATTAAGGTCAGAAGATTTCAGCTTCAGAATCTGACCTTTAACCTTGGTAGATAGAGTTCCAGAGTTTATGGAGATGTTTGAGTAGAACTCCTTAACTGGGTCAATGTATACACGAGTACTCGCCTCGAGACATTCTGAAATCCCGGCTTCCTTTACGAGTCTAAGTATATCCCTGAACTTCTTCTCCGATTTCTCAAATGATTTAGCTCCAAGCTGAATGCCGGTGATGACTTGCCAGTTCTCCATTTGAGTCGTTCGAGGGCTGTGGGTAAAAGATATAGAGAGGTTTATGCGAGATGGTTGTCTGGTAGGTAAGGCTTTGGAGGTTAACTGATTTTACTCTTGAAAAGCTTTCTAGGGTTTTGAAAATGGGAGGGAGACAGGTTCAATATCTTTTGGTAAATGTCTGCAGATTTGAACTTGTCTTTATGGTAGTTCCTTCTAACTCTGCATACTCAGTGATGTGTCAGCTATCCACTGGTTGCACGTTGCCCAGTAATGAGCTGTAACTTCCAACAACTTTTCAGTTATCAGAGGAGTGGACGTTTTAATTAACGTGGCTTTGACCGTTGACCTTTTGATTCGTAGAGTAGTATGATGAGATGACTATTGACTCTACGATTTCAGTTGTTTGCTCAACGATCAATTTCTGAGAGATGCTGCAGTGGATGGCTTCATCTTTCCTTCTTACTTCGATGCAGCATAACTCAATCACTGATGTATTCGAACTTATCTCCTTGACTTGAATGGCTTAGCAGATGTCTCATTCTTCATGCTCCTTGAATTGGAGTACCCTTTGGTAGAACTACGATCGTTGAGTTGTCCTCTACGATCGCTGCAGTTGCACTACGATCGTTTAGTCCTTTTCAAACTCAACTCTACGATCGTTGACTGACTTGATTCTCTGAGATGAACTAGATCAAGTATTCCTTCTGGGATAAGGTAACTCAGGAAGGGCCAACCTCTTAGAGAGAGCTAAGAGTTAGGTTTGTCCCTAAGGCGCTTTCCAGATGAAATGTTATGGCAGTAGTTTGCAATGACATCTCATTAGATCTTTTCTGGGGAGGTCTTTCTATCAGCTTTAAGTATCTGCATTGCTGAAATCGTGGTGTCCTCCTGCTCTTACTCTACGATCATAGGTTTAATCGTAGGCACTACATGATTATGGTTTAGGTGGCTGAAGGTTTATCAGTAGTACGTTTTGAGACGTTCCAACTGACTATGGATCTTCATTTGGTTCATCAGCCACAAAGTTTTGGGACTCTGTAGCTGGTACATCTTTCCCAATTTTAATAGTGTTGTTCAATGCTCCCCCACTGTTGATGTTGTCATCTCAGATGGATGTGATTCCTTCTTCATGATCATTTGAAGGCTGCCCAACACTTCTCCTTCTGCCTGGAATCGTCATCGTTGCTTAATTTTCCTTGTATCGTAGAGATGAGTATTTTCAGGATTTATCACTCTGCTATTACTTGACAGCACTACGAACGTAGTCTTCTTTGACAGTCCTTTATTTTGAGGAGTTCTGCTTCGTAGAGAACTCCTTTTGACTTAAGCTCATTGATCTTCTGTTGTGAGCTTTCCTTGAGGATCCTTTCCATAAAGCATATCTCTCTTGATATGAGCACATAGAATCCTCTTTTTCTTCTGCTGCATGGCATGCTCCCATATATAGATTTGCAGCCATGAGCTCCATTCCTGTTAGCTCAGAGGGTCTTCAAGGACAAGCTTGGACATATAAATCTTATCAGACTTATCTTTGAACAGTCCTTAGCCTTCTGCTGGTTGAGTCCTATTGAATGAAGTTTTTGGCTTCAGCATTCCTTAGTGTGGTCAGATTGACCAAGTACTTGCAGGTTTAAGTAATTTCTACTTTTGGTCCCCATTGTTGAATGGGTCCTGCTAGGTTAGTTTTTTAAACCCCTATTCCTCTTAACTGGATAATCATCATGTTTATCACCAACAGACCTATTCATACATGCAACTATCTTGAGACAATATATTTCGAGATGCATGCTGATGAGTGTGTGGGATGTGGCATTTAATAACACACTATCTGTGATGGTTTCATCATTTACTGGACTCTGTTCACAGTGTTTAAGTGTTCACAGAGTATGAATCAACTCTACGATTTATGAGTATCTAGTTGATTTATGGATGTGATCAGTTTCTACAAATCAGCAAGATCCTCTTGTGGAACTGATTATTCTCTGTGTGTTGTCAAACAATTAGAACATAGGCTTGTACATTCGTACTGGTACACCAGCAATGATTACTTAACATAAAGTCCATTTGGTCTGTGATACTCTTATGATCTATTTCAGATTTTCTTCAAGATGTAATCTTCAGCCTAAAACTTGGTTAAAGAGAAAGTTTATAGACATTCGAATTTTCCATCTTCAGACTACTTTCTCTCTTCACCTTTTTAGGTATATTATGACTTCTTAACAGAATACTGTCATAATTCATAAAATAGTGCAAATATGATGTACACATTGATAATGGTGAGGAACCGTACCTTTTTATTGTCAGTTACGAAACAGTCATTTACCTTGGATGTACTAAGTTCAAGTATTGATGTGCATAGCTTTTACTTTTACTCCTTTCAGCTTAATGCTCTTGTAGGCCTTTCATCAGTCAGTCGTGGTCTTGAAGATGTAGATCAAGAGAATCGTGGCATTAGGATCTTTGACATCTTTGAGTTTACAGAGATAGCACCCAGTTGTTGGTTGGTCACTCGTAAGATTGAGAAGATCTTTCTCCTCTCGATCAGAATTTATTAGTAAGTGAGACCACTTCATCTTTCAGACTGATGAATGCTTTACTCTTTGTCACTGATGTCTCTTGCTCTCTTTTTCTCGTTTGGTCTTCAGACTACAAGATTGACTGCAGGCTAGGATTGGTCTTGTTGATATAACGATCGAGGATATGGACCAATCTGAGCAGCTTCAGGTGTATACACATTTTTACCTATACATAATATTTCCAACTTGTGAGCTCTTCTGCATATAACAAGTTACTTACTACTAAACTAAGTTTAGAACAATGTTAGTGCCTGGGATCAGACTCAAAGCGATTAGCTTTTGAATATAGCACGAGAACCTGCTCTGATACCAATTGTTAGTTCCCAGAGGGCACAATAGATCTAGAAGGGGGGGTTGAATAGATCCTTTTCTTTTCAAATACTTTTCTGGTTTATGATGTGTTGTTCATATTTGAGTATATGGCAAACATAGAATCTTTTCAAGCACAGCAGAATAAGTAAAAGATTCCCCTTCATTGATATATTCATAGTCATATATACATTGTTCATTAGGTGAGTTTAGTTGTAAGCAGTTAAGACATACATAGCAGTTATAATAGTTATAGACATAATGTAAAAGACACAAGGGGTTTTAAGTGGTTCAGAGACTCAAGCTCCTAATCCACTCTTCTGCTTTCAACTAGCAGGATTTCCACTAAGGAAGGGCAGCACCCTGAATTTCTACGATTCCTTCAAGGCCAGCAGCCTTGGGACTTCAGTTCACTGAGAACTCTTCAAGACCAGCAACCTTGAGACTCCTCTAGTTCCCTAGGAACTCTTCAAGCCCAGCAGGCTTGGAACTTCGTTTAGTCCCTCTGGACAAGGACCCTCTGGCCCTGCTTTGTTTAGTCCCTCCAGACAAGGACCCTCTGGCCCTGCTTCATTTAGTCCCACTGGACAAGGACCCCTCAGGCCCTGGCTTTATTGAGTTGTTGTTTGTTGTTGTTGGAGTCGGTGCTGAGCTGCTAAGATGTCTTCATGCTCAGAACATCTTCTATCCTTAGCAGCTTGGCTTGATCATCCTTGAAGAACAGTTGAGTGTTGCATGATGCTCAGCTTCTTAGGTAGCTCAACTACTCCGGATGACCCCTTGATGAACTGCCTTGAAGATCTTTCTCCTTGGTACTTGATGGCTGCACATGAGAGGCTTCTAAGATGACTGTAAGCTCTTCTGCAAGGTACTTAGAAGCTTTCTCATGCTTTACATCAAGATGGCTTTTGTGATCTCCCTTCTTGCTACTCGATGCCTTCCCATGATGGACTTGCTAAGCTGACTGTAGGCTTTTCTCTAATGTACTTAGAGTCTTCCTATGATGGACATCCAGATTGCATGATGCTCTTCTTTCTCTTGTCAGTTCAGAACACTCTTCATGTAGTAGAGCTCTTACTTCTACATAGTAGAACTCACACTTCTACTTCTTTGTTGGTCTGACTTTGAGTGTTCTTGGTGGATCGTAGAGTGAGCCCCTTTACTCACTATCTCTTGATTCGATCAGTCCACCTTCTCTCCAAAACTCACAACTCCAGCAACCTTTGATCTTTGAAGCTCTTCTCTATTTATACACCTTTCCAATCTTTCCGTTGGAAAGTAGCCGTTGGAAGCTATTCAAATGTCTTCACAGATCTCGAGTTGCTTGATGTAGACTGCTTGATGTTGACTTGTCATACTTTATCTGACACTGCAGTCTATTGTTTCACCTGCTCTGTCAGATGTATCACTTTATTGTCTTGGGAAGGTTGAAGACTTTATTACTTCTGATTTCTAGATCAGAGGTTGTCCTTTTGCATCGATGCTCTCAATAATCACTTGTTTGAATATTATCCTTCAGATTGAACCGTTGCCACTGCTTCAGTCTTCAGGTGTTTGAACTCTACGATTCTGATGCACGTCTTCAAGGACCTGATCGTAGTGTCTTGTTGAATGTTGCTCGTTGACTGGTAGAGTTAACACTACGATCTGGAAGAGTGTTAATTGTATTTTCAATGTAAAACACCTCTTCCTTGTATTATGCAGTGCTTCAATACTTCTATTTGCTTCGACTGTTCTCATATACTGATGGCCTAATTCCTAGCTCTGGTCCCCTTCTGAATATCAAGACACTTCAGATTTGTGGTGCGTCCAGCTTACTTTCTCCTTGTGATCTCCCGTTCACTTATCATCAATGATCTGACCCAACACTTAATCACTTTAGCCTTGCTTATCAGAGGCTGACCAGTATCTCGGTTCACCTTCCATCAGTCCCTTCTTGTCTGGCAAACACTACGATCTTGGTTTCTTCCAAGACCGTTGTCTTCTGTTCTCTTGACAGCTACTGCATAAGCTGACTTTTCCTTAGTCAGCTGCTGAAGTCTTCTATGTATCATCTTGTGGAAGACTTCATCACGAATGACCTTTCAACCCAATCTTGATGCTGATTGGATTGTTGCTTAGTTCTTCTGCTAGCTTGCATGCCATTCATTGAGTGCTTTTTGGTTCCCTTACTGTGGATTGCATCTTTGTGGTGCCAACCAGAGACTTCGTACCTTTGGATATTCTGGGAGTGCTCATTTGTTGAGAACCGTATCTGCTCTACGATTCTGACTTAGCATTGTGAGCACCTCTTTTGGAGTCGTAGTTCTTCACTCTACGATTCAGCTTCGGCTGTGCAGACACTACGATCCCGAGATCAGATCTTGACACTCTACGATTTCTGCCTTGTGCTTGTTGTCTTCATCTGATCTTGCCCGACTACGATCTCTGCATTCATTCAATGGACTCTACGATCTCAGAGTGTAGTCTACGATCCTTGTTTTGACTTTGGCATCGCTAGACTCTACGACCCTGAGCGTAGTGTACATTTCATACTTGGCTTTGGCAGATGGTCGTTCGGCTTATAGACAGGCTGTCTCTACGATTCTGAACATGACTTCCTCAGCACACTACGATCCCGAGGAAGTTCTTCTCGACACACTACGATCCTTCTTCGTTTCCCCTGAAAGTCTACGAACTCCGAGATCTCACTATCTTGCATACTCTTATTCTGCCTCGATAGCTCCCGAGTTAACTCTGACTCTTCTGGCAGACTACGACTTCTGGTGCAGTGCTCGACGATCAGACAAGCCTATCTATTACAACATAAGATCAACCTAACAAGCTTGATCTTTCTATATTTATAGTCCTTGTACATCATTTCTTTTTAAGGACTTTACAAAGTTGTTTTGCTTATGTAGGATCAACCTAACATATTTGATCAATTCATTCTAAGTCCTTGTACATATATTTCTATTATCTATCAAAGGACTTTACATCTTTTCTTTATGCAAGCATACTTGCATATTCATTCATATATATCATAATCAAATCATATATTAAATAGGAATATCATTCACATGTTTATTCCTGACAATAATAATAATAATAATAATGTACCCCACAAGTGGTTATAGCTCAGGTATATATCCTATAATATATTCTAACAAGGATATAATATCACAACACATACGACACAAAACCAACATAAATATGTTTAATATGTACATGTTAAACCGAAATGAATCATCAACACAAAGTCTCTAAAAAAAATATTAATATGTACTTTTCTACAAATATTGAAATAAATACTAAATATGATACACTAGATCAAATAGTACAAATATGAGTTTTAAGTATCAATACCAAGACAAAACTATCACATGAATTTGAGAATGAACAATCATATGAAACAATAATTAACTTCTGAACAAAAAGCAAAACAAACAAATAAATCAAAATTAAAAGAATTATCGCTAAAAGAATATGGAATTCGTATCTAGAGTAGGGAATATAATTCCCAAAGTATATTTATAATATGACTCGTTTACACTCCCTCCGTTCGAACTAATTAAAAGAATAAATTAATTAATTATAAGTTTAATAAATTTATAACATTATATTTAATAGTCATTAACTTTTATAATTATGCTAATCATCAACCTTTTCACATCTTATGATTATTACTGTCATGTTTTAATTAACTAATTATGTTGCCTTATTATTATACTTTATTATTTTTATAATATTTATGTGGATCACTTATCGTTGGACAAGAGCATATGCCCAAGTTAAAGTCGATTAACCAATTAATTTTACATGTTTAAAACCCATTGCTTATGATAACAACTTCCAAAATGCATATTATACAATAATTTCAAGTTCTCAAAATATTATTTTATATAATCACTAGAATACATATATTATAATTGTAAAAATGTATATACACAGCTATGGCGACGGTTGAACAGTGTGAACCGTCGCCATAGATATTCTGGTCTATGGTGACGGTTCAACCATTGTTATAGCCCAAAAAAATCATCACCGTAGCACGAGCTGTGTATATACATATAACCCTATTATAATATATTTATTACATAATATTATGTAGTTCAATAAATAACACTAAAACCTATTCCATTAACAAAATCCCCACATTTGTTCTAATATATGAAAATTTTCATAACTTGATACAATAAAATAATATCAACGCTACTTTGTCAGTTGGGCCATGATATTTTATGCATAGTGGGTTGGACCATTGGGCCAAAATTATTTCCATTGGGTCCTGAAATTATTAGACCGGGTCATTGGGCCTAACCATTAGGAATGTAATAGTTTGAATTGGGCTTTGACCGGTAATGATAAAAGATGATAGTTGACTGTCATCTTCTACATGGCATTAATAAGGATGTGAACGAATTAGCCGGCGATGGACAAAAATGATGGGATTAGCAGGTGAACTATCGGTAGTGGGTGGTGTCAGGGGAGTCGATGGCACGCAAAATCGGAGATGGGTTATATGATTGCAAGGATAGCACACAATGAAAGGTAACTAATAATTTTCTCTCACAAGATACTAGACTTTATTTTCTTCCATTGTTAACCTTGTGTTCGCCTGTACTGACTCTTACGCCGGAGCTATCTCCCGACGGTCCAAGCCGTCAAGCTTCTGGTATTGACGTGTTTACTGTGCAGGATTGGACGTGTTTTACGTGATTGGGGGGCGTGAAAAGATTTTGGCGTTAACAGTCATGTTTAACTCACTGTTCCAAACAAATTACTCCAAATCATACATTTATTCATTTGTTAGTTACTGGTTAATTCAAATTTAAAAAATTAAAATAATTTTACATGAGATTCTCTCCCAGGGCAATACTGTTAATACTAAACTATAAGTTCAATTAACTCGTTGCATGTTCCTCCCAATTCATGTCGTCATACATGATACTTCCCTCCGTCCCTATTTAAATGACGTTTTAGAGTTTTTTATTTGTCCTTAATTAATTGACGTTTGTTCAAATCTAGGAGAATTAATGATAATTTTTTCAAAATTACCCCTCATTACTCTATCTATTTTTTTTTGTACTTTAAACTCTTGTGATATGATAAATTAATGATTTAAGGGTATTATAGACAATTGAGTACTATATTTAATGCTTTCCAATTATTATTTTAATTCTTGTGCCCATCTCTAAAATGTCATTTAAATAGGGACGGAGGGAGTACAAAAAGGTACCTATTAATTCTTTGTTATTCAATTTGTATCAGATGGGAACCGGTATGGTTAGGATTGAGTCATTTATTGATATACATTATTAATCGATCCTCCTTACTTTAATAAAATTTAAAATTACACAAATATAAATTAAACCAATTAGTTTTAAGACCCAATTTTATCAAATTAATTTATTTATCACTTATTAATACTTATTAATCCACATAAATTAAATGACTAGATTAATCCAAAAAAAAGACAGCTCAAACAATATGTTTTTAAAACATATAATTTTATTTATTTATTTATTATAATAATAATAATTATTAGTTACCGGTATTACATCACCTCCTCTTAAAAAAGATTTCGTCTCTGGAATCAAAAGAAAAGAACGTTCCTATTTCTTGATTATTATTTTGGGTTAATTACATATTATAGTACATTTTTAAAAATAATTACAATAATCATACATCCATAAAATAATTACAAAAATATAACATTTCATCATATTTATTTACAATACTAATACAATTAGGAGTCCTTAAATTAAGGGATTAGTATTAATGGGTTGACATGATAAATTAGTTTCCATCTTTCTCAAACATTCCTTTCTCGTTCGGTCTCTCTCTCTCTCTCCACCCTCAACTCTCGTTCAGTTTCTCTCTCTCCGCCCTTACTACTTCTCTCTCTCCTCTTGAAGTCACTCGTCGTCAGCGGACTGAATCTACTTTTCTCTCAGCCCTTACTACTTCTCTCTCTCCTCTTGAAGTCACTCGTCGTCAGCGGACTGAATCTATTTCTTCAGACGATGGAGTTCTTGCTTTGGTATGTACATGGTTGAAGTGATGTTGTCATACTATGAGTCTGTACTTCTGGCCACATTCTGTTTATGTTAATTTTTTTATTGAATGAATTTTTCTTTATCTCCATGACTGGGTTATTTGTGATAGACATCATTTAACAGCATAATATTTGCTAAAGTGGATAATTATTTTCAAATTATTTAGGCTCTTAACATATATAGTCTGCTTTTGAATGATCATGATTGTCTCATCTTCATTTTGCCATTTTACTTCTGCATCATATACTGACACAAGACCAATTTATGGGGGCTTGATGTAATGCTTACGTTGTAGCTACGTCAAGCAATAAAAAATAGATACTATCATATAACTGTTTGGTTACTTCTGTATTATATTTTGGTTACTGTTAGATTGTGATTCGGATATCATTTTTGTTACCTTGATTTGATATTTTGGTTACTTTTTTATGTTGTTATGGTTACCATGTATTTGCTTAGTATACATGTAAGACCCCAAATTTTATGAAATAAAAGTATTCAATTTTTCTATTTAGTAAATGGTTAAATTGATAAAAAGTTAAAGTTAAGGGTTGTAAGACCCCAAATTATTAATAAATGAAATTTAATTCATCTATTTATTATTTTGAAATAGTAAGGGTTGATTTGATTAATATGGTTAGTTATGGGTAAAATGCGCAAATATTTTAAATAAGCAAGTGGTCTTAAAATATTCATTATTGTCGGGGAATATGTAACGACCCCAAAATAGGTCCATTCCACCCAACCCATTCTGAGTCGTCAAATACATGGTACAGGAAATAACTACAACTTTATTACAACAATTATCGTGCAAAATACAACAACACATATGCTGTGAGTTTGGATACAAATATATACCAAATGTAACTCTGGACACCAACCTATGTCAGCACCTCACAATAACACCTTACATAAAGGTATAGTCAAAAACTGTTTTAGAAATTAGAATCTTTGGGAAGTGTTCAAGGAAACCTTCGTACATGGGAGGCCACGCGTCTAGGTTATGATAGATATCATATGGCCACAGAATTATCCTTGGTTGACCCAATAGACCCCAAAGAAAAACGAGAAGATTACTATCATATTCTTCCCAATGGTGAGTCTTCTCTTGACTTATCATTATCTCCACTGTCTCTAATTGAGAATTATACTTCAAACAAACACCAAGATTATATAGGTAGTGCCCATAGATATACTCAGCAAGTGGATGAGCACAACCCTGTCCTATGATGACACGAGGTTGTATGTCATTAGACATCTTGTATGATAGTGACAAAACACCCTTCCAACGTTGGGTTCGCCTCACCCTATTTTCTTCACCAAATATAACTACTAAATGATGACCACCGTTCTATTCCCTTGTTACCCCCGCTCGACCCAGCTACACTCTTATTACCTGAAAGGAATTGTGAAGCAAAAGGGTGAGCACAACTAGCTCAGTAAAGAATATCATGACTAAAGATAATTAAATTATCAATAGCCTTCATCAATAATAAATCAGAGATTTAGAACATATGGTAAATGATAAAAATTTCAACCATAGTTACAGCGGAACGAGCAATCCATTAGAAGAGTCAAATAGACTATAAAATCTATTATCTTCTCCATGTTAAAAATCTACCAACAATGTTTTATCCATGTAACATCAATCAACAGTTCTGGTCCACAATCATATAAATAACTCATAATCATAACTATGATTCTAAATTCCTCTTCTCATCCAGGACAAAGATAATTTTCATCACTTGTCTTTACCTGAAACATCAAAGATCATGGTTATACCAAATCACAATTCTTGTTCATAATCATACTAATAATTTCATCTTTGTACTACGGGCTAAAGATATTCGTCAACAGTTTATCTTTGCACTACTGGCCAAAGATATTCAACAACAGTTCATCTTTGCACTACAGGCCAAAGATATTCAACAACATATCATCTTTGCACTACAGGCCAAAGATATTCATCAACAGTTCATATTTGCACTACAGGCCAAATATATTCATATCTCAAAGAATTATAATCATTTTAGAATTTATATAAACAATAATTATAACCATGTTGATCAATTCACCTTTGCACTTAAGCTTAAGATATTCAATTATAAATTCAATGGTCATGATCATACCAGTCACAATTCAACTTTGCACTACAGGCCAAAGAGAACCCTAGTCATGATCATACCAATAATCTACCCATCTTTACACTCCAGTGAAAGAGAATTTCAACATCAAGGTTATAAAAATATTATATATAATAGTAAAATCAATATAATCAAAACATCTAGATTTAATCTCAAGAGTAATATTCGTAACTCATGAATAGTAACCCCGACACAAAAGATAGAAATTCTACAATAAAATTTATACCAATATTTCGGTATAATGATATTGAAAGAATAACAGTACTTAAATTTATAAACAATTTATTTTAATTGTTTACACTTTACTAATTAATGCATTTAATCATCATAAAATGTCAACTCTTACAATTTCATCATCAATAACCAAAACCCTCATCAAAAATCTGCATATACCTCATATAGGATTCTCAAGCCATAAAATCCTATTTTCCAATTTTCTTTCTTCACAAAACATATTTAATTCATTTACTCATAGCTAGACTATTTTCATGAAAAATACCAAATCAGTTCCAAAAATATTTCTTTTCTGGGATTTAGCATAATATAGTCCCATAGTGAACATATATTTTTCTCAGAATTTTTAAAAGTCATTTACTATTTTTCATATGGCCAAAATAGCTGAATATTTAGACATTTATCAAAAATTGTACTTTTGTCTAAAAATTCTGAAATTTACAGAGTATACTTCTATCATATACATGTACTCCCAATAAAAATTTCATCAATTTTGGAGTTAACCACAAGAAATTATAAGCGATTACTTTTAAAATAGTCTTTTCTCATAAAATTTATAACTCTCAATCTATACATCCAAAAATCACCATTTTTGGACACAATCAAGAAAACTCATCAAAATATCATTTCAAATTTTTCCATAATTTTTGAAGATCAGAAAAATTACGAAACTGAAAATCATAACAACCCTTAAAATCCATTACTATCCCTTACCTCAAAAGAGCAGTACTTCTGACTGGATATCGGATATGATGCTGAAGGAAACTTGCACTAATGAATAGCAACTCACCAAGTATCTAAAAACTCACAAAATATACTTCATAATATAGAGAGAGAAAGAGAGAAAGCTTATGTTTCTGGTGTGATTTTCAATTCTAACTTAGCCCTCTATTTATAGGAAAATTTTGGTAGGTTTGACCTGCAACCTGATGGCTTTACCTGCTACTATTCCCACCCACCACATTTGAAATATAATTCAGCACATTTCTTCACCAATCACAAGTGGGGCCCACCAATTCTAGAATTTTCTACCAAAATGATGAACTCTGAAAATTTAACAATTTCTGAACCAGTCATCTCGTAAAATTCATAATAAATCATACGTTCATTTTTAACGGTTCAAAATTTGTGGGCATATACTCAACTTATATATGTATAACATATCCAAAAATTACCACGATCCAACGGTCGGATTAAAAATTATAACCCCCGCAAAATATCTCAAACCCTAATTTTTAATACCTCCATTCCGACAAAATACTGATAAAAACCTCAATATTAACTCCTTCATTTTTAACCACAAAAATATATCCCTCATTTATATCCACATAAAATAAATATTTCCTTATCATATGAATCAATAATTAATTATTCACAAATAATATTACAGAATCACATTTATGACAACCAGGCCGTTCCCAGGAAAGAGGGGGCTTTCCAATAAGGATTTCTCTTTACTGGCGCGCAATTAGATGACCAAACCTCTCCTTAGACAGAACTTTCTAGACATTGCCAGTAATGCTATCTAATAATACTATTCAAATAATATGAATTATTGATCTGATAATGGGAAGTACTGTGCAGCAACAATTATTGAACAACAATAATACAAAATTTCAACGTAGCAATTATTGAATCAATAAAATAAAATATTGAACAGTAATTACTGTAACAATTATTGAGTAGTGTCTTCTTACGTAAGAATCAATAATTTCAAAAATACTATGCAATACCGTGTGCTACTGTGCAATAACGCGTATTACTGTATTTTAACCACCGGGTATTCCAACAGTGTTAACAGTAACAACTACGCCGTTATTTGTAAAAACTCAAATTTGTCGTTTTCTTCACCCGACAGTTATTCTGTTATGGGGCCCACAAATGGCTGCGCCGTCGTACGAATATTCCCCGACAGAAAGAATATTCTACGACCAAACGAATATTCCCCGACAACAATGATTATTTTATAACCACTTGCTTATTTTGAAAAAAAATCATATTTCACTCATAACTTTAAACTTTTATCAATTTAACCATTTACTGAATAGTAATTATAAGAAAAATTGAATACTTTTATTTCATAAAATTCGGGGTCTTACAGAATATTTGTTTGGTCGTGAAATATTCTTGTTGTCGGAGAATATTCGTACGACGGCGCAGCCTTGTGTGGGCCCCATAACGGAAAGCGATTGGATGAAAAAAACGACAAAAATAAGTTGTTTATAAATAACGGCATAGTTGTTACCGTTAATACTGTTGGAATACCCGGTGGTTAAAACACAGTAATACGCGTTGTTGCACAGTAGCACACGGTATTGCACCAATTATTGATTCTTACGTAAGAAGGCACTACTCAATAATTGTTACAGTAATTACTGTTCAATATTGTATTTTATTGATTCAATAATTGCTGTGTTGATATTTTATATTACTGTTGTTTCAATAATTGTCACTACGCAGTATTTTTCATTATCGGAGCAATAATTCATATTATCTGAATAATATTATTAGATAACATTATTGGCAATGTCTAGAAAGTTCTGTCTAAGGAGAGGTTTGGTCATCTAATTGCGCGTCAGTAAGGAGAAATCCTTATTGGAAAGCCCCCTCTTTCCTGGGAACTGCCTGGTTGCCAGTACTGTGGTTCTGTAATATTATTTGTGTATAATTAATTATTGATTTATATGATGAGGAAAATAGTAATTTTATGTGGATATAGATAGATAAAAATTTTAATGTGACAATTGTTGAAAATTAATATTTTATCTTTTTCTGATAAAATAATTCATTTAAATATATTATTTTAATAATATATTGATGGTGGTATTTTTACAATGAATGTGAGATATATGAGTATATGAGGAGGAAGAGTATTTTTGTGGCATTAAATGATTAACACATGTTTTGTGTGTTGGTGGACATAATTCTTGACCGAAAATTTATTATTGACTGTAAAATTGCCCGTTTATGAATTTCGGTCAATTTCTGTTTGGAATTTGAAAAAACTTTCTTCTGCAAAGTTGTAGAGAATTGAATTTCCTATAAAAACACGCGAGATTTGAATTTTCTGATAAAATAACTATTTATTGTGAATTATTGAAGTTCTGAAGTTCCGAAATAATTGATTTTTGGAAGTTTTATTTATTATTTTGAAGAAAAACGTTTTTTGGCATTTAAGTGGGCTAACATGTGATATAAATGGGCTGAGATCAGATGTCTAGAGGTGGGCTAAGAAAATTTTGATAAATATATTATTATTATATTAAATTTTCTGCTTTGGTGTTCTAAGCATTTTCCTATAAATAAGGTGCTTAGGTTAGAATTGAAAATCACACCAGAAACACAAGTTTCTCTCTATTTCTCTCTCTATATCGAGCGTATTCTTGTGAGTATTTGATACTTTGAGTGTTGCTATACGGTGCAAGTTTCCTTCAGCACTATATCTAGTATTCCAGTCAGAAGTACCGTCTTTCCGAGGTAAGGGATGTTATTTCTTCTTAAATGATATTATTTTCTTCAATATCATTATGCCGAAGTATTGATCTGAATTTTTATCAAATTTAGAACTTTTCATGTCGGGGTTACTATTCATGAGTTACTATTCACGAGATTCACGAGTTACTATTCACCGAAAAATAAAATTTCCTTCTTTTCGTCCAAATATCTATTCTGGATACTAGCTTTGATTGTATCCATGTTTTGATCATTCTTGAATTTTACTTCACTATGATAAGGTATTTTTGGACATGGATAAATCGAAATACGAATCCTTAATATTTGTTATTTTGCTTCACTGGATTCGTTTTCTTTAAAATATTTTTCATCATCCTCAGTCTTAAATGATGATATAACTGAATATCTTTGGCCTGTAGTGCAAAGATGAATAATTTCTGATGAATATCTTTGGCCCGTAGTGCAAAGATGAACAGGTGTTGAGGTGAACATGATCAACTGATGGATATCTTTGGCCTGTAGTGCAAAGATGACTATTTGATTCAAGATATTTATTGATTATTGTTACAGGGATAAAATGTTGATGATGTGCTTTTAAATTCATAGATAATCGTAGATTTCATTCTCTACGTAACTTCTCTATGAATTATTATTTTTCGCTGCGAATATTGAATTAAAACTTGTTGTCTATTGTATTCTATTAAATTTTTCCCTGTTGAAGACTAACGATAATTTGTTGTATATTATCTTAGTCATAATATTCTTTACTGGGCTAGTTGAGCTCACCCTTTTTCTTGTTGTTCCATTTTCTTCTAAGGAGACGAGAATGTAGCAGGTACTAGTCGGGGTATGGAATGAAGGTTCTAGGAAGTTGTTTTAGTAGTCCCCACCATTTTTTTTGTAAAATATTGTTCCAATAATTGTAATGAGGACTTATTTGAGTGTGGATATTGTCTAGATGACAATATTTATATTTACACTCACAATTTTTATGTTGTATTAATAAAGTTATAGTTATTTCTGTACCATGTTATTGACGACTCAGAATAGGTGTTGTATACCTGTTTTGGGGGCGTCACAAGGGTGATATATGAATATTTTTCAAAATAAGCAAGTGGTTATAAAATATTCATTTTGTCGGGGAATATTCGTTTGGTCGTGGAATATTCTTTCTGTCGGGGAATATTCGTACGACGACGTAGCTATTTGTAGGCCCCATAACGGAAAGCGATTGGATGAAGAAAACGATAAAATTGAGTTTTTATAAATAACGGCGTAGTTGTTACCGTTAACACTGTTGGAATACCTGGTGGTTAAAATACAGTAATACGCGTAGTTGCACAGTAGCACACGGTATTGCACAATATTTTTTTAATTATTAATTCTTACGTAAGAAGACACTACTCAATAATTACAGTAGTTACTGTTCAATATTTTATTTTATTGATTCAATAATTGCTGCGTTGATATTTTATATTATTGTTGTTTCAATAATTATTGCTGCACAGTATTTTTCATTATCAGATCAATAATTCATATTATTTAAATAATATTATTAGATGGCATTATTGGTAATGTCTAGAAAGTTCTGTCTAAGGAGAGGTTTGGTCATCTAATTACGCGCTAGTAAGGAGAAATCCTTATTGAAAAGCCCCCTCTTTTTTGGGAACGGCCTGGTTGTCATAATTGTGACTCTGTAATATTATTTGTGAATAATTAATTATTGATTCATATGATAAGGAAATATTTATTTTATTTGGATATAAATGAGGGATATATTTTTATGGTTAAAAATGAAGGAGTTAATGTTGAGGTTTTTATCAGTATTTTTGTCGGAATGGAGGTATTAAAAATTAAGGTTTATGAGATATTTTGCGGGGGTTATAATTTTTAATCCGACCGTTGGATCGTGGTAAATTTTGAATATGTTATACATATATAAGTTGAGTATATGTCCACAAATTTTGAACCGTTAAAAATGAACGTATGATTTGTTATGAATTTTACGAGATGACTGGTTCAGAAATTGTTGAATTTTCGGAGAATTGGTGGGCCCCATTCTTGGTTGGTGAAGAAATGTGCTGAGATTTTTATTTAAATGTGGTGGGTGGAAATAGTAGTAGGTAAAGCCATCAGGTTGCAGGTTAAGTCTGCTTCGGCGTGCTAACATTTTCCTATAAATAGAGAGCTAAGTTAGAATTGAAAATCACATCAGAAACATAAGCTTTCTCTCTTTCTCTCTCTATATTATGAAGCATATTTTGTGAGTATTTAGATACTTTGAGAGTTGCTATTCAGTGCAAGTTTCCTTCGGCTTTGCATTCCAGTCAGAAATACTGCACTTTTGAGGTAAGGGATAGTAAGGGATTTTAAGGGTTGTTATGTTTTTCAGTTTCGTAATTTTTTAGGCCTTCAAAAATTCTGAAAAAATTTGAAATGATATCTTGATGAGTTTTATTGATTGTGTCCAAAAATGGTGATTTTTGAATGTATAGATTAAGAGTTATGAATTTTACGGGAAAAGACTATTTTAAAAGTAATCACTTATAACTCCTTGTGGTTAACTCCAAAATTGATAAAATTTTTATTAGAAGTATATCTATATAATATCAGTGTACTCTGTGAATTTCAGAATTTTTGGATAAAAGTACAATTTATGATAAATGTCTAAATATTCGGCGGTTTTGGCCATATGAAAAATAGTAAATGAATTTTAAAAATTCTGAGAGAAATATATGTTCACTATGGGACTATATTATGCTAAATCCCAGAAAAGAAATATTTGTGGGACTGATTTGGTATTTTTTATGAAAATAGACTAGTTATGAGTAAATGAATTAAATATGTTATGTGAAGTAAACAAATTGAAAAATAGAATTTTATGGCTTGAGAATCCTATATAAGGTATATGCAGATTTTTGATGAGGGTTTTGGTTATTGGTGATGAAATCTTATGAGTTTAACATTTTAGGATGATTAAATGTATTATTTAGTAAAGTGTAAACAATTAAAATAAATTATTTATAAGTTTAAGAAATGTTATTTCAATATCATTATACCGAAATATTGGTATGAATTTTATTGTGAAATTTTTACCTTTTTGTGTCGGAGTTACTATTCACGAGTTACTATTCACGAGTTACTATTCATGAGTTACTATTCACGAGTTACTATTCACGATAAAATTAGTTTCTTTTTCTAACCAAATTATAGTTAATTTATAAATATTACTCTTGAGATTAAATCTATATGTTGATCATATTATTTTTATTATCATATATAATATTTTTATAACCCTGATGTTGAAATTCTCTTTGACTTGAGTGTAAAGATGGGTAGATTTTTGGTATGATCATGACTATGAGTTCTCTTTGGCCAGTAGTGCAAAGTTGAATTATTGACTAGTATGATCATGACCATTGAATTTATAATTGAATATCTTCAGCTTAAGTGCAAAGGTGAAATGATCAACATGGTTATAATTATTGTTTATATAAATGATTATATATTTCTTTGAGATATGAATATATTTGGCCTGTAGTGCAAATATGAACTGTTGAGGAATATCTTTGGTCTGTAGTGCAAAGATGAATTATTGATGAATATCTTTGGCCCGTAGTGCAAAGATGAATTATTGATGAATATCTTTGGCTCGTAATGCAAAGATGATTTGTTGTTGAATATCTTTGGCCTGTAGTGCAAAGATGAATTATTGATGAATATCTTTGGCTCGTAATGCAAAGATGACCTGTTGTTGAATATCTTTGGCATGTAGTGCAAAGATGACTTGTTGATGAATATATTTGGGCCGTAGTGCAGAGATGAAGTTATTAGTATGATTATGAGCAGGAACTGTGATTTGGTATAACCATGATCTTTGATGTTTCAGGTAAAGACATGTGATGAAAATTATCTTCGTCTTGGGTGCGAAGAGGAATTTAGAATCACAATTATGATTATGAGTTATTCATATGTTTGTGGACCAGAACTGTTGATTGATATTACAGGAATAAAATATTATTGGTGGATTTTTAACATGGAGAAGATAATAGACTTTATGGTCTATTTGACTCTTCTAATGGATTGCTCGTTCCGCTGCAACTATGGTTGAAAAATTTTATCATCTACCATATGTTCTAAAACTCTGATTTATTACTGATGAAGGCTATTGATAATTTAATTATCTTTAGTCATGATATTCTTTACTGAGCTAGTTGTGCTCACCCTTTTTGCTTCACAATTCCTTTCAGGTAATAAAAGTGTAGCTGGGTCGAGTGGGGGATAACAGAGGAATAGAATGGTGGTCTATAGCTGTTGAGGGTGAGGCGAACCCAACGTTGGAAGGGTGTTTTGTCACTATCATACAAGATGTCTAATGACCTGCAACCTCGTATCATCATAAGATAGAGTTGTGCTCATCCACTTGCTGAGTATATTTACAAGCGCTACCTGTATAATCTTGGTGTTTGTTTGAAGTATAATTCTCAATTAGAGACAGTGGAGATAATGATAAGTCAAGAGAAGACTCACCATTGGGAAGAATATGATAGTAATCTTCTCGTTTTTCTTTGGGGTATATTGGGTCAACCAAGGATAATTCTGTGGTCATATGATATCTATCATAACCTAGAAGCATGGCCTCCCATGTACGATAGTTTCCTTGAGTACTTCCCAAAGATTTTAATTTCTAAAACAGTTTTTGACTATACCTTTATGTAAGGTACCTTTGTGAGGTGCTGACACATGATGGTGTCCAGTGTCACATTTGGTATATATTTGTATCCAAACTCACAGCGTATGTGTTGTTGTATTTTATACGATAATTGTTGTAATAAAGTTATAGTTGTTTTCTATACCATGTATTTGGCGACTCAGAATAGGTTGGATGGTATGGACCTATTTTGGGGTCGTCACAATACATGGTTGACTAAACTGGTTTTGGTGTACATGTTGTTTATGTATTGGTTACCATTTTTACATGTTTTTGTTACTATCATATAAATATTTGGTTACTTCTTTATTATGTTTTTGGTTACTGTTAGTTTCTCATTTGGATTCCATTTTTGTTTCCTTAAGTTGGGATTCTGGTTACTGTTTTTTGTTGTTCTGGTTACCATCTATTTGTTTAATATATATGGGTTGACTAAACTGTGTTTGGTCTATATGTTGTTTATGTATTGGTTACCATTAATATATGTTTTGGTTACTAACATATAATTGTTTGGCTACTTCATGAGTATATTTTTTGTTACTTTTGGCTTATGATTTGGATACCATTCTTTTTCCTTTAATTGGATTTTTGGTTACTTTTATATGTTATTTTGGTTACAATGTATTTGCTTAGTATACATTGGTTGACTAAACTGGGTTTGGTCTACATGTTGTTATGTGTTGGTTACCATTAAAACATGGTTTGGTTACTATCATATAAATATTTGGTTACTTCTTTAGTATATTTTTTGGTATACATATTTTTGTTTTGGTGACCTTTAAATTATGTTTTGGTTAATATTATATATAACTGTTTGTTTATTACATAAAATGGTTTGTACTACATGTTGTTTATATTTTGGTTACAATTAGATTATATAATATAATTTTTTTGTCGCTGCTTTATTATGGTATGGTTAATGTTATATTATGATATGATACATATGGTTAATGGGTTCTCTATTCACTAATCCCAAGGTATTTCTCTTCCTCCCACAGGTTCATACATAATGCAGAAGTCTTTTCTAGAGAACGAGAGCAGTCATTAAGAAAAAGTAGCAGCAGCCAAAAAGCTAAAGTTTCAGGAAGATTTGTAATAGATTTTGATTAGTTCGGTTGTTGTTGTCTTGTCCTTCTGAATTGTGTTTCGTACTTTAGTTTTTGTTGGATATTCATATCCATTTGTTATGGTTAGTAAATATGTAATGTTTACTGGAGCTTATGTAAATGGGATTACATATTTGACTATATTATCAATTATTTGACATTGTTTGTTGGTTCGTATTTGTTACTTTTAAGTTGTGTCTGATATATTATTTGAAAGGTGCAGTTGGTAACCGAACATGCATAGAAGGGTAACCATTTTATTTTTTAGTAGTAACCAAATAGTTACAAGCTTGTATCATGACATATATCAAATGTTAAATGTACATGTGAGAGTATACATAGGTTCCCTAAACTGGGTTTGATATACAGGTTGTTTCTGTTTTGTTTACCATTAAAACATGTTCTGGTTACTTTTATATAACTATTTGGTTACTTCTTTATTATGTTTTGGTTACTGTTATCTTATGGTTTGGCTACTATCATTGTTTCCTTAGTGTGGAATTTTGGTTATTTTTATTTTTTATTCTGGTTAATATGTAATTGTTTTGTATACATGAATTGCCTAAACTGGGTTTCATTACATGATGTATATATTTTATTTATACCCTGTCATCATGATGGAATAAGAAACTCCAATTAAGAGTTCCCATTTATATATATGATAGTCATTTATAAATCTCATATTAAAGTAAAAGTAGTTTGAGATGTAACAACTGAATAAACATTGTAAAGTAACCAAATTAATATTAGACAGTAACCAAATTACATAATCTTAGTAACCAGAATATAAACAAAAATTTGAAGGTCTAAATGATAGAATTTGACCAAAAAATCCTGCAGTTCACCAGCAACGCTGTGACTTTTGATCGTTGACCCGTTTCTAATGAAATTAGGCTATGAAAACGCCAAAATTCGACACTCCAAATTTGATATAACAATGCATATCATGTTTTGCATTTCTCTAAACGAACAAGTTGATGGAACTAGTATGCCGGTAACTTCAAATTTGGTGTATTGGTTACTATCAGTCCATGTACCGTTGAAATAAAGTATAACAGGAATCAATTCCATTGTCTGATAACAGAATAAGTACTGTAAAGTAACCAAATCAATGTTAGCCAGTAACCAAACTACATAATGTTAGTAACCAGTACATAAAATATATTTGTACATTCATCTTACATTGGAAATAATCAGTATATTGATATTTATTACCAATTAAGCTATAACAGTTGTATGAAGGTAACAAATGTAGCCAATAAGTAACCATCATAATAAAACAAACAAATATAAAACACCGTAATATTATATAGTAATAATCATAACAACATTATACATTAATCAAATCCAATTTACACAGTAACCAACACATATTTATTTAGTAGCCACAAGATAAACACATTCTCCATTGCATTTTTATAGTAAAAACCAACCAGTATAACTTGATTGTTACCAACTAAAGGCTAAATATTGTAAGAATGTAACCAATATAGCTAACAAGTAATCATTAATATAAAACACATAAGTATAAGAATAATTAGAATAATATAGTAACCAGGTCAGCACTAATGAGTAACTATTATAATTTTACATAGTAACCATGTCAGCATTGGCCAGTAACCAATATAATGTTAAACAGTAACCAAGTCAGCATTAGTCAGTAACCAAGTCATCATTTTTTAATAACCAAGTCAGCATTAGTAAGTAATATTATGCACTAAACATTACAATTTTACACAGCAACCAAATAAGCAATAGTCAGTAACCATTATAATGTTACACAGTAACTAAGTCAACATTAGTCAGTAACCAATTTAATGTTACAAAGTAACCAAGATATCATTAGACAATAACAAATACAGCATTAGACAGTATAATATTACACAGTAACCAAGACAACATTACACAGTTACCGACAGTTGCATGAAGGTAACCAATGTATTTGATGAGTAACCAAGTCAGCATGAGTCACTAAATAATATTTTTACACAGTAACCAAGTCAGCATTATAATTTTATACAGTAACCAATTCAGAATTAGTCAATAACCATTATAGTGTTACACAGTAAGCAAGTCAGCATTATTCAGTAACTAATATAATATTACTTAGTAACCAAATCTGTGACGCCCCCAAAATAGGTATACAACACCCATTATGAAGTATTATTGATCTTGGATAAACTGTTATACGAATCCCTAATATTTGTCCTTCTGTCTCACTGGATTCGTTTTCTTTAAGATATTTTTCATTATTCTCAGTCCTAAATGATGATATTACTGAATATCTTTGGCCTGTAGTGCAAAGATGTATGATTATTTGATGAATATCTTTGGCCTGTAGTGCAAAGATGAACAGGTGTTGAGATGAACATGACTGACAGGTGATACAAATGAATATCTTTGGCCTGTAGTGCAAAGATGAATATTTGGATAAAGATAATTATTAATTGATGTTACAGGGATAAAATATTGATGATGGACTTTTAAATCTTAGAAGATAGTAGAATTCTTTCTCTACTTGACTCTTCTAATGGTTTGTTGTTTCCGCTGCAGTTGTTCATCTAAAACTTGTTGTCGATTATATTCTATCAGATTTTTCCCTGTTTAAGACTAACGATAATTTGTTGTATATTATCTTAGTCATAATATTCTTTACTGGGCTAGTTGAGCTCACCCTTTTCCTTTTTGTTTCATTTTTCTTCTCAGGAGGTGAGAACATAACAGGATCTAGTCGGGGTATGGAGTGATGGTTCTAGAAAGATGTTTTAGCAGTCCTCACTATTTCTGTAAAATAGTGTTTGAATAATTGTAATGAGGATTTATTTGAGTGTTGATATTGTCCAAAAGACAATATTTGTATTTAAACTCACAGTATGTGTTGTCGTATTTTGCACGACAATTGTATTATTGAAGTTGTAGTTTGCTTTCTGTACCAAGTATTTGGCGACTCAGAATGGGTGTTGTATACCTATTTTGGGGGCGTCACAGTTGGTATCAGAGCTTAGGGATATGATCCCTGGCTGAGATATGAGATAAGAACTAGGAGGGGAGAGACGGGGAATTCCTTCGCTAGTATGACCTGACTAAGTTTATTTGGTGTTTATTTGGTCGGTCAGAGTATAGGGATAATATATGACATGACTATTAACCCTTGTTTATTGGCAGTATTTAAGAATGGCAGCTGAGAACGTTAATAATGGAGTAAATCAGACCGTGGAGACACCTTTGATCACCACCCAGGGGAACGTGCAACAAGAAGGCAATATTCCTCCTGTAAACAACGTTACCGAGCAAATGATGAATGATGAAATGTTTAGGAGCTTTTTGCAGTTCATGCAAAATTAGACGAGAGAGACTCGTGTGCAGAATACGGGTGGAAATGATAACAACGCGCGGTTTGTCACAGCTAAGCAGTTCAAAGAATTGGGACCACCAGAATTTAAGGGAAAGCCGGATCCGATCATGGCGGAAACGTGGGTCAAGCAAATTACCAAGATATTCGATGTCTTAGGATGCACGGAGGAACAGAAGGTTCCATTCGCTACCTTTTTGTTCCGCGGTGAAGCAGACTACTGGTGGGAGTCTGTGAAGCGTACCCAGCCTGACACACTCAACATGTCTTGGGAAACATTTCAAAAACTGTTCAATGACAAGTACTTTCCTGAAAGTATTCGTCATATGAAGGAGGTGGAGTTTATCAGACTGGAATAAAACAGCATGACGGTGTCCCAGTACGAGGCGAAGTTTGCAGAGTTATCCAGGTTTGCACCTCATTTGGTCGAAAATGAGGAACGAATGACAAGGATATTTCTGAGAGGTCTAAAACCCGAGATTTGGCAATATCTTATCTCTCATAAATTTTCTTTATATTCAGATGTTGTAAACAGGGCTCAATTATTAGAGCGAGATAATGAGTATGTGCAACCGAGGGACCACAACCAGGGTCATACCGGTGGCGGCAGTCATCGAAGCAATGAAAACCAGCAGGGAGGAAAACATTCGGACAAAAGCGGTAACCACTCTGGTGGTAATCGTGGTCGTGATAATAGAAGGAGCGAGTCGGGAGGAGATTTCAAGAAGAGAAGGTACAACAATGATAACGTGAAGACGTCAGCACAAATATCAACTGTTTCTAGGGGAGGAGAACGACCGCCGGTCGTATGTTACAAATGTGGGAAAGAGGGACATATCAGCCCAAACTACCCACAATAATCTAAGGTATGTTATAACTGTGGAAAGGAGGGTCATATAGCTCGAGAGTGTTCTGTAGCAAAACCAAGTTCAGCGGAGATGGTGACTCCAAAAGTTGTCCCGGATAAGTCAAAATCAGCGGTTCCTGGAAGGGCGTTTGTCGTGACTGGCTAAAACGCGAAAAACCCGAACGAGGTGATCACGGGTAAGCTAATCTTGAATTCTTGCGAAGTTTATACTTTACTAGATACCGGTTCTACCCATTCTTTTATCTCTCCTGCTTGTGCTCAACGTTTAAACTTGACTCCGGAGAAATAAGACTTTGACCTATCTGTGGAGACTCCGTTAGGAAAAACTTTCATTACATCTGCTGTTTATAAATCTTGCTTAATCCAAGTTGGCACAATCACATTACCTGCTGACCTTATCTCTTTAAAGATACTTGCTTTTGATGTGATTTTAGGAATTGATTGGTTAACTACTCATCATGCCAAAATTGATTGTTTTCGTAAGGTTGCTAGTTTTCATATTCCTAACCAACCTGTTATGTGAATTCAAGCAACCAAACCACTAAAATCAATCGCTGTCATACCAAGCCATAAAGTCATTCGTTTATTGAAAAACGGATGTCAAGCTTTCTTAGCCCATGTCATGGACTTGAACAAAAATACGTCAAATTTGAATGATATTTCTGTTGTTAGTGAATTTCCTGAAGAATTTCCTGGCCTAACCCAGAGCGTTATATTGAATTTTTGTATTGATCTTCAACCCGATACAAAACCCATTTCTAAAATCTCATATTGAATAGCTCCTATTGAACTTCAGGAGTTAAAAACCCAACTATAGAAGTTGATACCCGAGCCTCTATCTGGTGACTTCCTTTGTGGAATGCACCAAAGCCAGACTCTCCGTAACGGACTCTATATTTGTGTGGTGGTAAAACAATAGGTGTCATTGTGATGTGCTATCCAAGATTGGGATATAAATCATAATTGAGAGCAACCGAAGTCGGTGACCAAAGTACGTAGCTTTCTGGGCTTAGCTGGTAACTATCGGAGATTCGTGGAAGGATTTTCTCGAATCGCTACTCCGTTAACTTAGCTAACTCAGAAAGATACAAAATTCTTATGGAGCGAGGAATGCGAAAAGAGTTTCCAAGAACTCAAGAGGAGACTCATTTCGGCACCTGTTCTGATAATACCATCTGGTTCGGATGGATTTGTTATCTACAGCGATGCTTCAGGCAAAGGGTTAGGATGTGTTCTCATGCAACATGGGAAAGTCATAGCCTATGCCTCATGACAACTCAAAGAATATGAGAGAAATTATCCTACTCATGATTTAGAGTTGGCAGCAGTCGTTTTTGCGTTAAAGATCTGGAAACACTACCTGTATGGGGAGAAAGTGGAGATCTATACAGATCATAAAAGCCTCAAATATTTCTTCACCCAAAAGGAACTCAACATGCGGCAGCGACGTTGGCTCTAGCTGTTGAAAGATTACGATCATACCATCCAATATCATCTTGGAAAATCAAACGTAGTAGCTGACGCATTGAGTAGAAGATCATATGCGGGTACGAGTGCAATGTTGTTAACACAAAGGCCCATTTTGTATGACTTGCAAAGGATGGAGATAGAGATGAAGGCTCCAAGTACCCACATGATGATATCAAATATACGAGTAGAACCGACTTTAATCGATAAAGTTAAAGCTGCTCAAGCTACGGACATAGAGTTGATCCATATGAAGAAGAAAGTGCAAGAAGGTGCTATTCCAGAAGCAAGAATCGATGAAGAAGGAATACTTTGAGTCAACTCCAGACTTTGTGTTCCTAACGATTTTGACTTGAAAAATAGAATAATGATGGAGGCACACAACACATCGTTTGCAATCCATCCTGGGAGTACCAAAATGTATCACGATCTTTGTAAGACCCCAAATTTTATGAAATAAAAGTATTCAATTTTTCTTATAATTACTATTTAATAAATGGTTAAATTGATAAATGTTAAAGTTAAGGGTGATATATAATTTTTTTTTTTGAAATACACAAGTGGTTATAAAATATTCATTGTTGTCGGGGAATATTCGCTTGGTCGTGGAATATTCTTACTGTCGGAGAATATTCGTACGACGACGCAGTTTTTTGTGGGCCCCATAACGGAAAGCGATTGGATGAAGAAAATGACAAAAATAAGTTATTTATAAATAACGGCATAGTTGTTACCATTAACATTGTTGAAATACCCGGTGGTTAAAACACAGTAATACGCGTTGTTGCACAGTAGCTCACGGTATTGCACCAATTATTGATTTTTACGTAAGAAGGCATTACTCAATAATTGTTACAGTAATTACTGTTCAGTATTTTATTTTATTGATTCAATAATTGCTGCGTTGATATTTTATATTACTGTTGTTTTAATAATTGTTACTACACAGTATTTTCTATTATCGGAGCAATAATTCATATTATCTGAATAATATTATTAGATAACATTATTGGCAATATCTAGAAAGTTCTGTCTAAGGAGAGGTTTGGTCATCTAATTGCGCGCCAGTAAGGAAGAGATCCTTATTGGAAAGCCCCATCTTTCCTGGGAACGGCCTGGTTGCCAGTACTGTGGTTCTGTAATATTATTTGTGTATAATTAATTATTAATTTATATGATGAGAAAAATATTAATTTTATGTGGATATAGATGGAGAAATTTTTTAATGTGACAATTGTTGTAAATTAATACTTTATCTTTTTCTGATAAAATAATTCATTTAAATATATTATTTTAATAATATATTAATGGTGATATTTTTACAATGAATGTGGGATATATAAATAAATGAGGAGGAAGAGTATTTTTGTTGGATTAAATGTTTAACACATGTTTTGTGTGTTGGTGGACACAATTCTTGACCGAAAATTTATTATAGACTGTAAAATCGTCCGTTTGTGGATTTCAGTCAATTTCTGTTTGGAATTTAGAAAAACTTTCTTCTGCAAAGTTGTAGAGAATTGAATTTCTTATAAAAACTCGCGAGATTCGAATTTTCTGATAAAAGGGCTATTTATTACGAATTATTGAAGTTCCGAATTATTGAGTCTGAATTGATTTTGTAACAAAAATTGTTTAAAACATGTTTTTCATTTTTGGTGCATTTGTGTGAAAAATGTGTTTTTGATGTGGTGGGCTAAGGAAAATTTGGTTATAAATATATTATTATATTCAATTTTCTACTTTGGTGTTCTAAGCAATTTTCTATAAATAGGTGCTTAGGTTAGAATTGAAAATCACACCAGAAACTGAAGTTTTCTCTCTATTTCTCTCTCTATATTATCGAGTGTATTCTTGTGAGTATTTTGATATCTTGAGTGTTGCTATACGGTGCAAGTTCGTTCAGAGTTATTCCAGTCAAGAGTACTGCTCTTTTGAGGTAAGGGATATTGTTGTAAGGGATAGTAAGGGATAGTAAGGGATGTTATTTCTTCTTAAATGATATTATTTTCTTCAATATCATTATGCCGAAGTATTGATCTGAACTTTTTATCAAATTTAGAATTTTTCATGTCGGGGTTACTATTCACGAGTTACTATTCATGAGTTACTATTCACGAGTTACTATTCACGAGTTACTATTCACGAGTTACTATTCACGAGTTACTATTCATGGGTTACTATTCACGAGTTAATATTCATGACAAAATTAGTTTCTTTTTCTAACCAAATTATAGTTGATTTATGAATATTACTCTTGAGATTAAAACTATATGTTGATCATATTATTTTTTTATCATATATAACATTTTTATAACCCTAATGATGATATTTCTCTTTGACTTTAGTGTAAAGATGGGTAGATTATTGGTATGATCATGACTAGGGTTCTCTTTGTCCAGTAGTGAAAAGTTGAATTGTGACTGGTATGATCATGACCATTGAATTTATAATTGCATATCTTTAGCTTAAGTGCAAAGGTGAAATGATCAACATGGTTATAATTATTGGTTATATAAATTCTGAAATGATTATATATTTCTTTGAGATAATAATATATTTGGCCTGTAGTGCAAATATGAACTATTGAGGAATATCTTTGGCCTGTAGTGCAAAGATGAGTTATTGATGAATATCTTTGGCCCGTAGTGTAAAGATGACTTGTTGTTGAATATCTTTGGCATGTAGTGTAAAGATGAACTGTTAATGAATATCTTTGGCCCGTGATGCAAAGATGAATTTATTAGTATGATTATGAACAGGAACTGTGATTTGGTATAACCATGATCTTTGATGTTTCAGGTAAAGACAGGTGATGAAAATTATCTTCGTCTTAGATGCGAAATTTAGAATCACAATTATGATTATGAATTATTCATATGATTGTGGAAAGGAACTATTTATTGATGTTACAGGGATAAAACATTGTTGGTGAACTTTTAACGTGGAGAAGATAATAGACTTTATAGTCTATTTGACTCTTCTAATGGATTGCTCGTTCCGCTGCAACTATGGTTGAAAAGTTTTATCATCTACCATATGTTCTAAATCTCTGATTTATTACTGTTGAAGACTATTGATAATTTATCTTTAGTCATGATATTCTTTACTGAGCTAGTTGTGCTCACCCTTTTGCTTCACAATTCCTTTCAGGTAATAAAAGTGTAGCTGGGTCGAGCGAGGGATAACAAGGGAATAGAACGGTGGTCTATAGATATTGAGGGTGAGGTGAATTTAACTTGGAAGGGTGTTTTGCCACTATCTTACAGGATGTATAATGACATACAACCTCGTGTCATCATAAGACAAGGTTATGCTCATCCACTTGCTGAGTATATCTACGAGCACTACCTATATAATCTTGGTATTTGTTTGAAGTATAATTCTCAATTAGAGATAGTTGAGATAACTATAAGTCGAGAGAAGACTCACCATTGGGAAGAATATGATAGTAATCTTCTCATTTTTTTTTGGGGTCTATTGGGTCAACCAATGATAATTCTGTGGCCATATGATATCTATCATAACCTAGAAGCATGGCCTCCCATGTACGAAGGTTTTCTTGAGCACTTCCCAAAGATTCTAATTTCTAAAACAGTTTTTGACTATACCTTTATGTAATGTGTCATTGTGACGTGCTATCCAAGGTTGGGACATGAGTCACAGTTGGTATATATTTGTATCCAAACTCACAGTATATGTGTTGTTGTATTTTGCACGACAATTGTTGTAATAAAGTTGTAGTTATTTTCTGTACCATGTATTTGACGACTCAGAATAGGTTGGATGGATTGGACCTATTTTGGGGGCGTCACAATCTTCGACATACATTTTGGTGGAGCAATATGAAAAGAGAGATCGCGGAGTTTATCTCGAGATGTTTAACTTGTCAACGTGTAAAAGCGGAGCATCAAGTACCAAAGGGTCCATTGCAACCACTTGAGATTCCAAAATGGAAGTGGGAACACATTACTATAGATTTTGTTACGGGTCTTCCCAAGGTTTCTCAAGGCATAAATGCGATTTGGGTTATTGTTGATAGATTAACCAAGTCCGCTCATTTCTTGCCGATACGTGAGACTTATTCCCTCGAACGTCTTGCTAGTATGTACGTGAACGAGATTGTGAGATTGCATGGCATGCCAGTAACCATAGTTTCGGATCGTGACCCAAGATTCACTTCATGATTTTAGGTTAGCTTGCAGAAAGCTATGGGCACAGATTTACGATTCAGTTCGGCATACCATCCTCAAACGGACGGACAATCAGAGAGGACTATTCAAACTCTTGAAGATCTATTAAGACTTTGTGTCCTAGATCTCAAAGGGAGTTGGGATAAGTACCTACCATTGGTGAAATTCTCCTACAACAACAGTTATCAGGAGAGCATAGGTGTGGCTCCATTCGAGGCGTTATATGGAAGAAAATTTCGTTCTCCAGTATGCTGGGATGAGGTGGGTGAAGCAACATTGTTGGGACCAGAGTTGGTACGCATGACTACAGAAAAGATCCAAACGATTCGACAACGTATACAAACGGCACAGGATCGACAAAAGAGTTATGCGGATCTTCATCGGAAGGACGTGGAATTTAATATTGGGGATAATGTATTATTACGTGTTGCACCATGGAAGGGAGTTACAAGATTTAGGAAGAGAGGAAAGCTCAATCCAAGATTTGTTGGTCCATTTGAGATTCTTGAGCGAATAGGAAATGTGGCATATAGAATCGCATTACCTCCAAGCATGTCTCGTGTTCATAATATTTTTCACATATCTATGCTTCGTAAATATGTTAAAGACCCGAACCACATTATTGAGTTAGAACCAGACGAGATAGCTGAATATTTAACGTACGAGGAGGTACCTGTTAAGATCTTGGATAGGAAAGAGCATGTCCTACGCACGAAGGTTATACCACAAGTTAAGGTTTTGTGGAGAAACCATGCTATTGAAGAAATGACCTGGGAGTTGAAATCAGAAATGAAAGCGAGGTATCATCACCTTTTTGAAACATCAGGTACGTACGTCAATTTCGAGAACGAAATTTCATAAGTAGGGGAGGTTGTAAGACCCCAACTTATTAATGAATAAAATCAAATTTTCTCTAAATATTATTGTGAATAATAAGGGGTTAATTTGATATAATACTTTGGTTATGGGTTAAATGTGCAAATTTTTCAAAATAAGCAAGTGGTTATAAAATATTCATTTTGTCGGGGAATATTCGTTTGGTCGTGGAATATTCTTGCTGTCGGAGAATATTCGTACGACGGCGCAGCCTTGTGTGGGCCCCATAACGGAAAGCGATTGGATGAAGAAAACGACAAGTATAAGTTATTTATAAATAACGGCGTAGTTGTTACCGTTAATACTGTTGGAATACCCGGTGGTTAAAATACAGTAGCACACGGTATTACACCAATTATTGATTCTTACGAAGGAAGGCACTACTCAATAATTATTACAGTAGTTACTGTTCAATATTTTATTGATTCAATAATTGCTGCATTGATATTTTATATTATTGTTGTTTCAATAATTGTCACTGCACAATATTTTCCTTTATCAGATCAATAATTCATATTATTTGAATAATATTATTAGATAACATTATTGGCAATATCTAAAAAGTTCTGTCTAAGGAGAGGTTTGGTCATCTAATTGCGCGCCAGTAAGGAGAAATCCTTATTGAAAAGCCCCCTCTTTCCTGAGAACGGTCTTGTTGTCATAAATGTGATTCTGTAATATTATTTGTGAATAATTAATTATTGATTCATATGATAAGGAAATATTTATTTTATGTGGATATAAATGAGGGATATATTTTTGTGGTTAAAAATAAAGGAGTTAATGTTGAGGTTTTTATCAGTATTTTTATCGGAATGGAGGTATTAAAAATCAGGATTTTTGAGATATTTTGTAGGGGTTATAATTTTTAATCCGACCGTTAGATCGTGGTAATTTTTAGATATGTTATACATATATAAGTTGAGTATATGTCCACAAATTTTTAACCGTTAAAAATGAACGTATGATTTATTATGAATTTTACGAGATGACTGGTTCAGAAATTGTTGAATTTTCGGAGTTTATCATTTTGATGGAAAATTCTAGAATTGGTGGGCTCCACTCTTGGTTGGTGAAGAAATGTGCTGAGATTTTTATTCAAATGTGGTGGGTGGGAATAGTAACAGGTAAAGCCATCAGGTTGCAGGTTAAGTCTGCTTCGGCGTGCTAACATTTTCCTATAAATAGATGGTTAAGTTAGAATTGAAAATCACACCAGAAACAAATTTTCTCTCTTTCTCTCTCTAGATTATTGAGTGTATTTTGTGAGTATTTAGATACTTTGAGAGTTTCTATTCATCAGAGCAAGTTTTTTTCAGCCTTATACCGGTATTCCGACCAGAAGTACTGATATTTTGAGGTAAGGGATATTATTTTCTTCTTAAATGATATTATTTTCTTCAATATCATTATGCTGAAATATCAACATGAGTTTTTTATCAAATTTAGAATTTTTTGTGTCGGGGTTACTATTCACGTATACGTTACTATTCACGTATACGGCACTATTCACGAATACGGCACTATTCACCGAAAAATAAAAATTTCCCTTTTTGTCCAAGATGTCTATTATGGTTACTATCTTTGATTGTATCCATGTTTTGATCTTTATTTTTGAATTCTGCTTCACAATTAATTATTATGAAGTATTATTGATATTGGATAAACTGTTATACGAATCCCTAATATTTGTCCTTCTGTCTCACTGGATTCGTTCTCTTTAAGATATTTTTCATTATCCTCAGTCCTAAATGATGATATTACTGAATATCTTTGACTTGTAGTGTAAAGATGTATGATTACCTGATGAATATCTTTGGCCTGTAGTGCAAAGATGAACAGGTGTTGAGATGAACATGACTGACAGGTGATACAAATGAATATCTTTGGCCTGTAGTGCAAAGATGAATATTTGGATAAAGATGATTATTAATTGATGTTACAGGGATAAAATATTGATGATAAACTTTTAAATCTTAGAAGATAGTAGAATTCTTTCTCTACTTGACTCTTCTAATGGTTTGTTGTTTTCGCTGCAGTTGTTGATCTAAAACTTGTTGTCGATTATATTCTATCAGATTTTTTCTTGTTGAAGACTAACGATAATTTGTTGTATATTATCTTAGTCATAATATTCTTTACTGGGCAAGTTGAGCTCACCCTTTTCCTTTTTGTTCCATTTTTCTTCTCAGAAGTTGAGAACATAACAGGATCTAGTCGGGGTATGGAGTGATGGTTCTAGAAAGATATTTTAGCAGTCCTCACTATTTCTGTAAAATAGTGTTTGAATAATTGTAATGAGAATTTATTTGAGTGTGGATATTGTCCAGAAGATAATATTTGTATTTAAACTCACAGTATGTGTTGTCGTATTTTGCACGACAATTGTATTATTGAAGTTGTAGTTTGCTTTCTGTACCAAGTATTTGGCGACTCAGAATGGGTGTTGTATACCTATTTTGGGGGCGTCACAAAGACACTCACGCTATTTTACAAAAATGAAAAAATATATGTATGAATATTAAGATTATGTTTTTTGTATGCTTTTAAAATAATAAATTGTTAATTTAATATTGCTATGCAATTATGTGTTATTTTACATAATTATATATTACTAAAATAATACACTTTATTTATACAAAAAATTATATAAATAAAGTGTATTATTTAAGTTTTACTTATTATAAATGCACGATTTAAGTAAGCATTAATTGTTTAGTTTTATATTATAAATGCACGATTTAAGTTTTACTTTTTAAGAATAGTAAATTTGAACAAAAGTAAAGAAACAATATGTAACGCCCCCAAAATAGGTCCATTCCATCCAACCCATTTTGAGTCGCCAAAAACATGGTACAGATAACAACTACAACTTTATTACAATAATTGTCGTGCAAAATACAACAACACATATGCTGTGAGTTTGGATACAAATATATACCAATTGTGACTCATGTCCCAACCTTGGATAGCACGTCACAATGACACCTTACATAAAGGTATAGTCAAAAACTGTTTTAGAAATTAGAATCTTTGGGAAGTGCTCAAGGAAACCCTCGTACATGGGAGGCCATGCTTCTAGGTTATGATAGATATCATATGGCCACAGAATTATCCTTGGTTGACCCAATAGACCCCAAAGAAAAATGAGAAGATTACTATCATATTCTTTCCAATGGTGAGTCTTCTCTTGACATATCATTATCTCCACTGTCTCTAACTGAGAATTATACTTCAAACAAACACCAAGATTTTATAGGTAGTGCTCGTAGATATGCTCGACAAGTGGATGTGCACAATCATGTCTTATGATGACACGAGGTTGTGTGTCGTTAGACATCTTGTATGATAGTGGCAAAACACCCTTCCAACGTTGGGTTCGCTTCACCCGTGAATAGTAACTCATGAATAGTAACCCCGACATGAAAATTTTAAATTTGATAAAAATTTCCAACCAATATTTCGGCATAATAATATTGAAGAAATAATATCATTTTCGAATAAAATAACATCCCTTACTATCCCTTACCTCAAAAGAACTGTACTCCTGACTGGAATAACGCTGAACGAACTTGCACCGTATAGCAACACTCAAGATATCAAAATACTCACAAGAATACACTCGATAATATAGAGAGAGAAATAGAGAGAAAACTTCAATTTCTGATGTGATTTTCAATTCTAACCTAAGCACCCTATTTATAGGAAATTACTTAGAACACCAAAGCAGAAAATTTAATAAAATAATAATATAATTATAAATTTTCCTTAGCCCACCTTTGAAAATCTGGATTCAGCCATCAACATGTGCAAGTGGGGCCCACCAAAGTGTAAAAAACGTTTTTGTTAATAAAAATAAATAAAACTTCCAAAAATCAATTATTTCGGAATTTCGGAACTTCAATAATTCATAATAAATAGCCCTTTTATCAGAAAATTCGAATCTCGCGAATTTTTATAGGAATTTCAATTCTCTACAACTTTGCAGAAGAAAATTTTTCTAAATTCCAAATAGAAATTGACCGAAATCCACAAACGGACGATTTTACAGTCAATAATAAATTTTCGGTCAAGAATTGTGTCCACCAACACACAAAACATGTGTTAATCATTTAATGCCACAAAAATACTCTTTCTCCTCATTTATTCATATATCCCACATTCTTTGTAAAAATATCACCATTAATATGTTATTAAAATAATATATTTAATTGAATTATTTTATCAGAAAAATATAAAATATTAATTTACAATAATTGTCACATTAAAAATTTTCTCCATCTATATCCACATAAAATCAATATTTTCCTCATCATATAAATTAATAATTAATTATTCACAAATAATATTACAGAATCACATTACTGACAGCCAGGCAGTTCCCAGGAAAGAGGGGGCTTTCCAATAAAGATCTCTCCTTACTGGCGCGCAATTAGATGACCAAACCTCTCCTTAGACAGAACTTTGTAGACATTACCAATAATGTTATCTAATAATATTATTAAGATAATATGAATTATTGCTCCGATAATAGAAAATATTGTGTAGTGACAATTATTAAAACAACAGTAATATAAAATATCAACGCAGCAATTATTGAATCAATAAAATAAAATACTGAATAATAATTATTGTAACAATTATTGAGTAACGCATTCTTACGTAAAAATCAATAATTGGTGTAATACTGTGTGCTACTGTGCAACAACGCGTATTACTGTGTTTTAAGCACCGGGTATTCTAACAGTGTTAACGGTAACAACTACGCCGTTATTTATAAACAACTTACTCTTGTCGTTTTTTTCATCCAATCGCTTTCCGTTATGAGGCCCACAAAAGGCTGCGCCGTCGTATAAATATTCCCCGACAGTAAGAATATTCCACGATCAAACGAATATTCTCCGACAACAATGAATATTTTATAACCACTTGTGTATTTCGAAAAAAAATTCATATATCACCCTTAACTTTAACATTTATCAATTTAACCATTTACTGAATAGTAATTATAAGAAAAATTGAATACTTTTATTTCATAAAATTCGGGGTCTTACACAATATATTAAAGATTGCATTAAAAATAAACAATTGTTGTAGCTCAGTTGGTTTGAACTCTTATTTATTTATTTACAAGTCTTGTGTTCAAGCCCCACAAGTAGCAACATTTTGTTTAAAAAAAAAGTTACGGGATGCGGGCCGGGCCATCACGGGCTGGGCCAAAAACGGGCCGGGCCAAAACGGCCCAACTTTTCCTGGGCTAGAAAACTGCAGCCCAGCTCGTGGCGGGCGGGCCGGCCCGGCCCGCGGGCTTGGGCCAAGTTTGTCAGGTCTAAATATGCTTCACCAACCAATATTACAGTAACCAATTAATCTCTGCAGTAATTAAGTTTGCATTAGTCAGTAACCAATTTAGCATTGGTCAGTAACCAATTAAGTCAGCATTAGTCACTAGATAATTTTGCACAGTAACCAAGTGAGCAATATAATTTTACACAGTAACCAAGTCAACATTAGTCAGTAACCATATAATGCTACACAGTATTTGTAGTAACCATTTTAAACGTGAAAAACTTAAGAAAGGTTATCAATATAGGAATTCGTAAAAAACAGAGGTAACTATATGCATATGAATCACTTACCTCAGTATTCAGATTTTTATCGAAGTTGCTGCGATTTTGTTACTGAACTTCAACAATCACGGTAGTTCGATTGTTTTTGGTTACTGAACTTGAAGTTGCTGTTGATTTTGTATGCTATTTTGTGATCTCAGCGTGCCGTCGCGACGAAAAGTTTCGTCTTCTCCGATCTCAGTGCTGTATCGCGCCAGAAGATTACGGTTACTGAACGGGAAGAAGTTGTTGATGTTGTATGCTATTTTCGATTTCAGAGTTGCGTTGTGACAAAGTGATTCGTCTTCTCCGATTTGATAGGCGCGACAGATTTCTGCATCTTCTCCGTCGTTGATATGTATTCCGATTTCAAAGTTGCATGATTTTAGGGCGGTTAATTAAAAAGATGAAATTTGGTAACTGACTTGTAGGAGTTAATGACACGTGATTTTAGTACGTATATTGTGTATGTTTTATTTCTGTAACTATGTTTTGTATGTTTTATTTTTGTAATTACTTTCTAATTGTTGTATATTAATATAAAGGACCCTATTATTTTTTGCTAGTTTAATTATACACACATTTTTAATCATTATCAAAGATTGAACTCCAACTCGACCCAACAGTCAAAACTATATACAGTAAAATTCCTATTTAGGAATACTCTATATAAGAATAATCTCTATAATATTATAAAAAAATTTGTTCCCAATTTGGGCCAGTTATAAATAGGAATAACCTCTAAATTGTAATATGTTATATACTTTTTAAGTCCCGTATTAATAAACTATACCTCTATATAGTAATAATTTCATATATATATATATATATATATATATATATATATATATATGAGTGAAAGACAATATTAATTTTAAAAGACTATATTTTCTATAAAAGACTACATTTCCTATAAAGGACTATATTTTTCCTATAAAAGACTACATTTCCTATAAAAGATCACATTTACTTATAAAAGATTACTTTGCATAAATATTTTTTGAATAAAAATTATTAGGGAGTTCTTATTGATATTTTTGTTAAAGTGAATATTTTTTGGTGTTCGAAAAATATTTTGTATCAATACCTCTATTTAGTAATAGCCTCTCAATTAGAATACAAATAATTTGGTCACAAATCTATTCCTAAATAGAAGTTTTACTGTATTATAGTTAAACATATGAAATGATACATCGTTGCTTTTTATTCCCTTCATTCTATAATAATAGTCATTTAAGTTTTTTGGACATATATTAAGAAAGTTATTTAATATTATTATTTAATAATTAAAATTTGTGAAAAATTTTATCACTGTCTCTTTATGGAAAGTTGAAAACTAACTAATACAATAAAAAAAATTTCTTGGGCAATGAAAAAAGTTAAAGGTAATGTAGAAAAATAAGAAATTTATTCTCTTAAAAAATTTAAAATAATTTTTTTCAAAAACTAAAAAATTGGATGAATTACATATACTATTATATTTTTGAAAATAATTATAACAATAGTGTACTCATAAAATATTTACACAATTAATATAATTTCATATTTATTTACAATATTAGTGCAATTAGGATTCCTTAATTTAGAGAATTAGTATGTAATTAAGATTCCTTCATTTAGGTAGTTGTTGTATATTTTGGAGCAGGTGAGTTTTGACGACTAGTGTAGAGAATTAATCATGGTTCTCCGGAGGGATTCTTTTGGAGTTTCAGAGGCAAATTAATCGGGGGGGGGTCCCCCCTCTTGCTGTTTTTTTATATTTTGGTTATGAGACGTGTAAGACCCCAAATTATTAATAAATGAAATTTAATTCTTCTATTTATTATTTTGAAATAGTAAGGGTTGATTTGATTAATGTGGTTAGTTATGGGTAAAATGCGCAAATATTTTAAATAAGCAAGTGGTCCTAAAATATTCATTATTGTCGGGGAATATTTATTTGGTCGTGGAATATTCTTGTTGTCGGGGAATATTCGTACGACGGCGCAGCCTTGTGTGGGCCCCATAACGGAAAGCGATTGGATGAAGAAAACGATAAAAATAAGTTGTTTATAAATAACGGCATAGTTGTTACCGTTAATACTGTTGGAATACCCGGTGGTTAAAACACAGTAATACGCGTTGTTGCACAGTAGCACACGGTATTGCACCAATTATTGATTCTTACGTAAGAAGGCACTACTCAATAATTGTTACAGTAATTACTGTTCAATATTATATTTTATTGATTCAATAATTGCTGCGTTGATATTTTATATTATTGTTGTTTCAATAATTGTCACTACGCAGTATTTTTCATTATCGGAGCAATAATTCATATTATCTAAATAATATTATTAGATAACATTATTGGCAATGTCTAGAAAGTTCTGTCTAAGGAGAGGTTTGGTCATCTAATTGCGCACCAATAAGGAGAAATCCTTATTGGAAAGCCCCCTCTTTCCTGGGAACTGCCTGGTTGCCAGTACTGTGGTTCTGTAATATTATTTGTGTATAATTAATTATTGATTTATATGATGAGGAAAATAGTAATTTTATGTGGATATAGATAGAGAAAAATTTTAATGTGACAATTGTTGAAAATTAATATTTTATCTTTTTCTGATAAAATAATTCATTTAAATATATTATTTTAATAATATATTGATGGTGGTATTTTTACAATGAATAAGGGATATATGAGTATATGAGGAGGAAGAGTATTTTTGTGGCATTAAATGATTAACACATATTTTGTGTGTTGGTGGACATAATTCTTGACCGAAAATTTATTATTGACTGTAAAATTGCCCGTTTATAAATTTCGGTCAATTTCTGTTTGGAATTTGGAAAAACTTTCTTCTGTAAAGTTGTAGAGAATTGAATTTCCTATAAAAACTATCGTGATTTGAATTTTCTGATAAAATGGCTATTTATTATGAATTATTGAAGTTCTGAAGTTCCGAAATAATTGATTTTTGGAAGTTTTATTTATTATTTTGAAGAAAAACGTTTTTTGGCATTTAAGTGGGCTAACATGTGATATAAATGGGCTGAGATCAGATATCTAGAGGTGGGCTAAGGAAAATTTGATAAATATATTATTATTATATTAAATTTTCTGCTTTGGTGTTCTAAGCATTTTCCTATAAATAGGGTGCTTAGGTTAGAATTGAAAATCACACCAGAAACACAAGTTTCTCTCTATTTCTCTCTCTATATCGAGCGTATTCTTGTGAGTATTTGATACTTTGAGTGTTGCTATACGGTGCAAGTTTCCTTCAGCACTATATCTAGTATTCCAGTCAGAAGTACCGTCTTTCCGAGGTAAGGGATGTTATTTCTTCTTAAATGATATTATTTTCTTCAATATCATTATGCCGAAGTATTGATCTGAATTTTTATCAAATTTGGAACTTTTTATGTCGGGGTTACTATTCATGAGTTACTATTCATGAGTTACTATTCACGAGTTACTATTCACCGAAAAATAAAATTTCCTTCTTTTCGTCCAAATATCTATTCTGGATACTAGCTTTGATTGTATCCATGTTTTGATCATTCTTGAATTTTACTTCACTATGATAAGGTATTTTTGGACATGGATAAATCGAAATACGAATCCTTAATATTTGTTATTTTGCTTCACTGGATTCGTTTTTCATCATCCTCAGTCTTAAATGATGATATAACTGAATATCTTTGGCCTGTAGTGCAAAGATGAATAATTTCTGATGAATATCTTTGGCCCGTAGTGCAAAGATGAACATGTGTTGAGGTGAACATGACCAACTGATGGATATCTTTGGCCTGTAGTGCAAAGATGACTATTTGATTCAAGATATTTATTGATTGATGTTACAGGGATAAAATGTTGATGATGGGCTTTTAAATTCATAGATAATCGTAGATTTCATTCTCTACGTAACTTCTCTATGAATTATTATTTTCCGCTGCGAATATTGAATTAAAACTTGTTGTCTATTGTATTCTATTAAATTTTTCCCTGTTGAAGACTAACGATAATTTGTTGTATATTATCTTACTCATAATATTCTTTACTGGGCTAGTTGAGTTCACCCTTTTTCTTGTTGTTCCATTTTCTTCTCAGGAGGCGAGAATGTAGCAGGTACTAGTCGGGGTATGGAATGAAGGTTCTAGGAAGTTGTTTTAGTAGTTATCACCATTTTTTTTGTAAAATATTGTTCCAATAATTGTAATGAGGACTTATTTGAGTGTGGATATTGTCTAGATGACAATATTTGTATTTACACTCACAATTTTTATGTTGTGTTAATAAAGTTGTAGTTGTTTCTATACCATGTTATTGACGACTCAGAATAGGTGTTGTATACCTGTTTTGGGGGCGTCACAGTTGGTATCAGAACTTAGGGATATGATCTCTGGCGAAGATCGAGGAATAGAACTAGGAGGGGAGAGACGAGTAAATCTTTCGCTAGTGTGTCCTACCTAAGCTTATTTGTTGGTCGGTCATAATATAGGAATATTATGTGATTTGTTAATTTGTTAAATTAACCCTTGTTTTATGGCAGTATTTGAGAATGTCGACTGAGAATGTTAACAGTGGAGTAAATGAAACCGTGGAGACACCTGTACTCACCAACGAGGAGAACGTGCAACAGGCTGGTAATATTCCTCCTGTGAACAACACCAATGAGCAGACGATGAACGATGAGATGTTTAGAAACTTTTTGCGATTCATGCAAAACCAGACGAAAGAGATTCCTGTTCAAAATATAGGAAGAAACAATGGCAACGCACAGCTGGTCACAGCCAAGCAGTTCAAAGAGTTGGGACCACCAGAATTCTGGGGAAAGCCAGATCCGATTAAGGCGGAGACATGGGTCAAGCAAATTACCAAGATATTTGATGTCTTGGGATGCACGGAGGAATAGAAGGTTCCATTCGCCATATTTATGTTCCGTGGCGAGGCAGACTACTGGTGGGAATCTGTGAAGCGTACCCATCCAGCCGCACTCAGCATGTCTTGGGAGACATTTCAGAAACTATTCAATGACAAGTACTTTCCTGAAAGTATTCGTCATATGAAGGAGGTAGAGTTTATTAGACTAGAGCAGAATAGCATGACGGTGTCCCAATACGAGGCGAAGTTTGCAGAGTTGTCCAGGTTTGCACCTCATTTGGTGGAAAATGAGGAACGTATGACACGGATGTTTCTGAGAGGTTTGAAACCCGGCATACGTCAATATCTCATTTCTCATAAATTTTCTCTCTATTCAGATGTTGTCAACAGGGCTCAATTGTTGGAGCGAGATAACGAGTACGGTCAACCGAGGGACCACAACCAGGATCATATCGGTGACAACAGTCATCAGAACAATGATAACCAGCGGAGAAAGAAAAGTACAGACAAGAACGGCAACCACTCTGGTGGTAATCGTGGCTATGAAAATAGAAGAAGCGAGTCGGGAGGAGATTTTAAAAAGAGGAGATTCAACAATGATAATACGAAGACGTCAGCACCAGCAGCAACTGGTTCCAAGGGAGGAGAACGACCACCGGTCATATGCTATAAATGTGGAAAAGAGGGACATATCAGCCCAAACTGTCCACAACAGTTCAAGGTATGCTATAATTATGGAAAGGAAGGACATATCGCTCGAGATTGTACGATAGCGAAACCAAGTTCAGCGGGGATGGTGACTCAAAAGGCTGCCCCAGAAAAGTCAAAGTCAACGGTTCCTGGAAGAGCGTTTGTCGTGACTGGTCAACATGCGAAGAAACCAAACGAGGTGATCACGGGTAAGCTAATCATAAATTCATGTGAAGTTTATACCTTACTAGATACCGGTGCTACCCATTCATTTATTTCTCCTGCTTGTGCTCAACGTTTAAACTTGACTCCGAAAAAATTAGACTTTGATTTATCTGTGGAGACTCCGTTAGGGGAAACTTTCATCACATCCACTATTTATAAATCTTGTTTGATCCAAGTTGGCACTATCACCTTACCTGTTGACCTTATCTCTTTAAAGATACTTGCATTTGACGTGATTTTAGGAATTGATTGGTTAATTACTCATCATGCCAAAATTGATTGTTTTCGTAAGGTGGTTAGTTTTCATATTCCTAATCAACCTGTTGTTCGAATTCAAGCAACAAAGCCATTAAAATCAATCACTGTCATATCAAGTCATAAAGCCATTCGTTTATTGAAAAACGGATGTCAAGCTTTCCTAGCCCATGTTATGGATTTGAATAAAGACACGTCAAATTTGAATAATATTCCTGTTGTTAGTAACTTTCCTGACGTATTTTCTGAAGAACTTCCCGGTCTACCCCCAGAACGTGAAGTTGAATTCTTTATTGATCTTGAACCTGGTACAAAGCCCATTTCTAAAACCCCATATCGAATGGCTCCTATTGAACTTCAGGAGTTAAAAGTCCAACTACAAGAGTTGTTGGACATCGGCTTCATTCGTCCTAGTACATCTCCTTGGGGTGCTCCTGTTTTATTTGTAAAGAAGAAAGACGGGAGTATGCGACTTTGTATCGATTACCGAGAATTAAACCATGTCACTATCAAGAATAGGTATCCGCTACCTCGTATTGATGACCTGTTTGACCAGTTACAAGCAGCACAATTCTTTTCATAAATCATCAGCTGAAGGTTAAAACTGAGGAAGTATTCAAGGATTATTTGGATCAGTTCGTTGTTGTCTTTATTGATGACATCCTTATATATTCCAAAAGCCGTGAAGATCATGAGCACCATTTGAAGCTGGTACTCCAAAGGCTGCGTGAAAACAAGCTATATGCTAAGTTGAAGAAATGCGAGTTCTAGCTTGAGGAAGTAGCATTCCTAGGGCACGTGGTGTCAAAACATGGAGTATCTGTGGACCCGGCGAAGATTGAAGCAATACAAAGCTGGGAGCAACCGAAGACGGTGACCGATGTACGTAGCTTTTTGGGCTTAGCTGGTTATTATCGGAGATTCGTAGAAGGGTTTTCTCGAATCGCTACCCCGTTAACTCAGCTGACTCGGAAAGATATCAAATTCGTATGGAGCGAAGAATGCGAGAAGGGTTTCCAAGAGCTTAAGAGGAGACTCATTTCGGCACCTGTTCTGACAATACCATCTGGTTCGGATGGATTTGTTATCTACAGCGATGCTTCAGGTAAAGGGTTAGGATGTGTTCTCATGCAACGTGGGAAAGTCATAGCCTATGCCTCGCGACAACTTAAAGAATATGAGAGGAATTATCCTACTCATGATCTAGAGTTGGCAGCAGTCGTTTTCGCGCTAAAGATCTGGAGGCACTATCTATATGAGGAGAAAGTGGAGATATATTCAGACCATAAAAGCCTCAAATATTTTTTCACTCAAAAAGAACTCAACATGCGGCAACGACGTTGGCTCGAGTTGTTAAAAGATTACGATCACACTATTCAATACCATCCTGGAAAAGCAAACGTGGTAGCTGACGTGTTGAGTAGAAGATCATATGCAGGAACGAGTGCGATGATGTCAAGTATACGCGTAGAACCAACTTTAATCGATAAAGTTAAAGTTGCTCAAGCTACAGACCCGGAGCTGATGCGTATGAAGAAGAAAGTGCAAGAAGGTGCTATTCCAGAAGCAAGAATCGATGAAGAAGGAATACTTCGAGTCCACTCCAGACTTTGTGTTCCTAACGATTCTGATTTAAAGTACAAGATCATGATGGAGGCACACAATACACCATTTGCAATCCATCCTGGAAGTACTAAAATGTATCGTGATCTTCGACATACATTTTGGTGGAACAATATGAAGAGAGAGATTGCAAAGTTTATTTCGAGGTGTTTAACTTGTCAACATGTAAAGGCGGGGCATCAAGTACCAAAGGGTCCATTGCAACCACTTGAGATTCCGAAATGGAAGTGGGAACACATTACCATGGATTTTGTTACGGGTCTTCCCACGGTTTCTCAAGGTATAAATGCTATTTGGGTTATAGTTGATAGATTAACCAAGTCTGCTCATTTCTTGCCGATACGGGAGACTTATTCCCTTGAACGTCTTGCTAGTATGTACGTGAATGAGATTGTAAGGTTGCATGGCATGCCAGTATCCATAGTTTCCGATCGTGACCCAAGATTTACTTCAAGATTTTGGGTTAGCTTGCAAAAAGCTATGGGCACGGATTTACGGTTCAGTTCGGCATACCATCCTCAAACGGACGGGCAATCAGAGAGGACTATTCAAACTCTTGAAGATTTATTAAGACTTTGTGTCCTAGATTTCAAAGGAAGTTGGGATAAGTACCTACCATTGGTGGAATTCTCCTACAACAACAGTTATCAGGCAAGTATAGGTGTGGCTCCCTTTGAAGTATTGTATGGACGAAAGTGTCGCTCTCCAGTATGTTGGGATGAGGTGGGAGAAGCAACGTTGTTGGGACCAGAGTTGGTACGAATGACTACAGAGAAGATCCAAACGATTCGACAACGTATACAAACGGCACAGGATCGACAAAAGAGTTATGTGGATCTTCATCGAAAGGACGTGGAATTTGACATTGGGGATCATGTATTATTACGTGTAGCTCCATGGAAAGGAGTTACAAGATTTGGGAAAAGAGGAAAGCTCAATCCACGATTTATTGGTCCATTTCAGATTCTTGACCGAGTAGGAAATGTGGCCTATAGACTTGCGTTACCTCCAAGTATGTCTCGTGTTCATAATATTTTTCATATAGCTGTGCTTCGTAAATATGTGAAAGACCCAAACCATGTTATTGAGTTAGAACCGGACGAGATAGCTGAAGACTTAACGTACGAGGAGGTACCTGTCAAGATCATGGATAAGAAGGAGCATGTCCTACGCACGAAGGTCATACCACAAGTTAAAATTTTGTGGAGAAACCATGCTATTGAGGAAATGACCTGGGAGTTGGAAACGGAAATGAAAGCGAGGTATCCTCATCTTTTCGAAACACCAGGTACGTATGTCAATTTCGAGGACGAAATTTCATAAGGAGGGGAGGTTGTAAGACCCCAAATTATTAATAAATGAAATTTAATTCCTCTATTTATTATTTTGAAATAGTAAGGGTTGATTTGATTAATGTGGTTAATTATGGGTAAAATGCGCAAATATTTTAAATAAGCAAGTGGTCCTAAAATATTCATTATTGTCAGGGAATATTTGTTTGGTCGTGGAATATTCTTGTTGTCGGGGAATATTCGTACGACGGCGCAGCCTTGTGTGGGCCCCATAACGGAAAGCGATTGGATGAAGAAAACGATAAAAATAAGTTGTTTATAAATAACGGCATAGTTGTTACCGTTAATACTGTTGGAATACCCGGTGGTTAAAACACAGTAATACGCGTTGTTGCACAGTAGCACACGGTATTGCACCAATTATTGATTCTTACGTAAGAAGACACTACTCAATAATTGTTACAGTAATTACTGTTCAATATTATATTTTATTGATTCAATAATTGTTGCGTTGATATTTTATATTACTGTTGTTTCAATAATTGTCACTACGCAGTATTTTTCATTATCGGAGCAATAATTCATATTATCTGAATAATATTATTAGATAACATTATTGGCAATGTCTAGAAAGTTCTATCTAAGGAGAGGTTTGGTCATCTAATTGCGCGCCAGTAAGGAGAAATCCTTATTGGAAAGCCCCCTCTTTCCTGGGAACTGCCTGGTTGCCAGTACTGTGGTTTTGTAATATTATTTGTGTATAATTAATTATTGATTTATATGATGAGGAAAATAGTAATTTTATATGGATATAGATAGAGAAAAATTTTAATGTGACAATTGTTGAAAATTAATATTTTATCTTTTTCTGATAAAATAATTAATTTAAATATATTATTTTAATATTATATTTATGTTGGTATTTTTACAATAAATATGGGATATATGAGTATATGAGGAGGAAGAGTATTTTTGTGGCATTAAATGATTAACACAAGTTTTGTGTGTTGGTGGACATAATTCTTGACCGAAAATTTATTATTGACTGTAAAATTGCCCGTTTGTGAATTTCGGTCAATTTCTGTTTGGAATTTGGAAAAACTTTCTTCTGCAAAGTTGTAGAGAATTGAATTTCCTATAAAAACTCGCGTGATTCGAATTTTCTGATAAAATGGCTATTTATTATGAATTATTGAAGTTCTGAAGTTCCGAAATAATTAATTTTTGGAAGTTTTATTTATTATTTTGAAGAAAAACGTTTTTTGGCATTTAAGTGGGCTAACATGTGATATAAATGGGCTGAGATCAGATGTCTAGAGGTGGGCTAAGGAAAATTTGATAAATATATTATTATTATATTAAATTTTCTGCTTTGGTGTTCTAAGCATTTTCTTATAAATAGGGTGCTTAGGTTAGAATTGAAAATCACACCAGAAACACAAGTGTGACGCTCCCAAAATAGGTATACAACACCCATTCTGAGTCGCCAAAATACATGGTACAGAAACAACTACATCTTTATTATTACAACACAAGAACTGTGAGTTTAAATACAAATATTGTCATTTAGACAATATCCACACTCAAATAAGTCCTCACTACAATTATTGATACATTATTTCACAAAAATGGTGAGGACTACTAAAGTAACTTCTAGAACCATCATTCCATACCCCGACTAGTACTCGCTACATTCTCGCCTCCTGAGAAAAATGGAACAAAAAGAAAAAGGGTGAGCTCAACTAGCCCAGTAAAGAACATTATGACTAAGATAATACAGAACAAATTATCGTTAGTCTTCAACAGGGAAAAATCTAATAGAATGCAATAGACAACAAGTTTTAAATCAATAACTGCAGCGGAAACAGCAAACCATTAGAAGAGTCAAGTAGAGAATGAGTTCTACTATCTTCTAAGATTTAAAAGTTCATCATCAATATTTTATCCCTGTAACAACAATCAATAACCATCTTTAATCAAATATTCATCTTTGCACTACAGGCCAAAGATATTCATTTGTATCACCAGTCGGTCATGTTCATCTCAACACCTGTTCATCTTTGCACTACGGGCCAAAGATATTCATCAGTTAATCATTCATCTTTGCACTACGGGCCAAAGATATTCAGTAATATCATCATTTAGGACTGAGGATGATGAAAAATATCTTAAAGAAAACGAATCCAGTGAAACAAAATAACAAATATTAAGGATTCGTATTTCGATTTATCCATGTCCAAAAATACCTTATAATTATTCATAGTGAAGTAGAATTCAAGAATGATCAAAACATGGATACAATCAAAGATAGTAACCATAATAGACATTTTGGACAAAAAGGGAAAATTTTATTTTTCGGTGAATAGTGCCGTATCCGTGAATAGTACCGTATACGTGAATAGTGCCGTATACGTGAATAGTAACCCCGACACAAAAAGTTCCAAATTTGATAAAAACTCATATCAATATTTTAGCATAATGATATTGAAGAAAATAATATCATTAAGAAGAAAATAATATCCCTTACCTCGTAAAGACAGTACTTCTGGTCGGAATACCGGTATAAGGCTGAAAGACACTTGCTCTGATGAATAGAAACTCTCAAAGTATCTAAATACTCACAAAATACACTCAATAATCTAGAGAGAGAAAGAGAGAAAACTTGTTTCTGGTGTGATTTTCAATTCTAACTTAGCCCTCTATTTATAGGAAAATGTTAGCACGCCGAAGCAGACTTAACCTGCAACCTGATGGCTTTACCTGCTACTATTCCCACCCACCACATTTGAATAAAAAATCTCAGCACATTTCTTTACCAACCAAGAGTGGGGCCCACCAATTCTAGAATTTTTTACCAAAATGATTAACTCCGAAAATTCAACAATTTCTGAACCAGTCATCTCGTAAAATTCATAATAAATCATACGTTCATTTTTAACGGTTCAAAATTTGTGGACATATACTTAACTTATATATGTATAACATATCCAAAAATTACCACGATCCAACGGTCGGATTAAAAATTATAACCCCCACAAAATATCTCAAAAACCCTGATTTTTAATACCTCTATTCCGACAAAAATACTGATAAAAACCTCAACATTAACTCCTTCATTTTTAACCACAAAAATATATCCCTCATTTATATCCACAAAAATAAATATTTCCTTATCATATGAATCAATAATTAATTATTCACAAATAATATTACAGAATCACATCTATGACAACCAGGCCGTTCCCAGGAAAGAGGGGGCTTTCCAATAAAGATTTCTCCTTACTGGCGCGCAATTAGATGACCAAACCTCTCCTTAGACAGAACTTTCTAGACATTGCCAATAATGTTATCTAATAATATTATTCAAATAATATGAATTATTGATCTGATAATGGAAAATACTGTGTAGTGACAATTATTGAAACAACAGTAATATAAAATATCAACGCAGCAATTATTGAATCAATAAAATAAAATACTGAACAGTAATTACTGTAACCATTATTGAGTAGTGCCTTCTTACGTAAGAATTAATAATTGGTGCAATACAGTGTGCTACTGTGTAACAACGCGTATTACTGTGTTTTAACCACCGGGTATTCCAACAGTATTAACGGTAACAACTACGCCGTTATTAATAAAAAACATATACTTGTCGTTTTCTTCATCCAATCGCTTTCCGTTATGGGGCCCACAAAAGACTGCGCCGTCGTACGAATATTTCCCGACAGGAAGAATATTCCACGACCAAACGAATATTCCCCGACAACAATGAATATTTTATAACCACCTGCTTATTTGAAATATTTTCGCATTTTACCCATAACTAACCTCATTAATCAATTTAACACTTACTATTTCAAAATAATAAATAGAGGGAATTTAAATTTCATTTATTAATAATTTGGGGTCTTACAACCTCCCCTCCTTATGAAATTTCGTCCTCGAAATTGACGTACGTACCTGGTGTTTCGAAAAGATGAGGATACCTCGCTTTCATTTTCGTTTCCAACTCCCAGGTCATTTCCTCAATAGCATGGTTTCTCCACAAAACTTTAACTTGTGGTATGACCTTCGTGCGTAGGACATGCTCCTTTCTATCCAAGATCTTGACAGGTACCTCTTCGTACGTTAAGTCTTCAGCTATCTCGTCCGGTTCTAACTCAATAACGTGGTCTGGGTCTTTCACATATTTACGTAACACAGATATATGAAAAACATTATGAACACGAGACATACTTGGAGGTAACGCGAGTCTATAGGCCACATTTCCTACTCGGTCAAGAATCTGAAATGGACCAATAAATCGTGGATTGAGCTTTCCTCTCTTCCCAAATCTTGTAACCCCTTTCCATGGAGCCACACGCAACAATACATGATCCCCAATGTCAAATTCCACGTCCTTTCGATGAAGATCCGCATAACTCTTTTGTCGATCCTGTGCCGTTTGTATACGTTGTCGAATCGTTTGGATCTTCTCTGTAGTTATGCGTACCAACTCTGGTCCCAACAATGTTGCTTCACCTACCTCGTCCCAGCATACTGGAGAGCGACACTTTCGTCCATATAATGCTTCAAATGGGGCCACACCTATACTTGCCTGATAACTGTTATTGTAAGAGAATTCCACCAATGGTAGGTACTTATCCCAACTCCCTTTGAAATCTAGGACACAAAGTCTTAATAGATCTTCAAGAGTTTGAATAGTCCTCTCTGATTGTCCGTCCGTTTGAGGATGGTATGCCGAACTAAATCGTAAATCTGTGCCCATAGCTTTTTGCAAGCTAACCCAAAATCTTGAAGTGAATCTTGGGTCACGATCCGAAACTATGGATACTGGCATGCCATGCAGTCTCACAATCTCATCTACGTATATACGAGCAAGACGTTCAAGGGAATAAGTCTCCCGTATCGGCAAGAAATGAGCAGACTTGGTTAATCTATCAACAATAACCCAAATAGCATTTATGCCTTGAGAAACCGTGGGAAGACCCGTAACGAAATCCATGGTAATGTGTTCCCACTTCCATTTCGGAATCTCAAGTGGTTGCAATGGACCCTTTGGTACTTGATGTTCCGCCTTTACACGTTGACAAGTTAAACACCTCGAGATAAACTTTGCAATCTCTCTCTTCATATTATTCCACCAAAATGTATGTCGTAGATCACGATACATTTTGGTACTTCCAGGATGGATTGCAAATGGTGTATTGTGTGCTTCCATCATGATCTTGTACTTCAAATCAGAATTGTTAGGAACACAGAGTCTAGAGTGGACTCAAAATATTCCTTCTTCATCGATTCTTACTTCTGGAATAGAACCTTCTTGCACTTTCTTCTTCATACGCATCAGCTCTATGTCCGTAGCTTGAGCAGCTTTAACTTTATCGATTAAAGTCGGTTCTACTCGTATATTTGATATCATCATGTAGGTACTTGTAGCCTTCATCTCTATCTCCATCCTTTGCAAGTCATACAAAATGGGCCTTTGTGTTAACAACATTGCACTCGTACCCGCATATGATCTTCTACTCAATGCGTCAGCTACTACGTTTGGTTTTTCAGGATGATATTGGATGGTATGATCGTAATCTTTCAACAGCTCGAGCCAACGTCGCTGCCGCATGTTGAGTTCCTTTTGGGTGAAGAAATATTTGAGCCTTTTATGATCTGTATAGATCTCCACTTTCTCCCCATACAGGTAGTGTCTCCAGATCTTCAACGCGAAAACTACTGCTGCCAACTCCAAATCATGAGTAGGATAATTCCTCTCATATTCTTTGAGTTGTCGCGAGGCATAGGCTATGACTTTCCCATGTTGCATGAGAACACATCCTAACCCTTTGCCTGAAGCATCACTGTAGATAACAAATCCATCCGAACCAGATGGTATTGTCAGAACAGGTGCCGAAATGAGTCTCCTCTTAAGCTCTTGAAAACTCTTCTCGCATTCCTCGCTCCATACGAATTTGATATCTTTCCAAGTCAGCTGAGTTAACGGGGTAGCGATTCGAGAAAACCCTTCCACGAATCTTCGATAATAACCAGCTAAGCCTAGAAAGCTACGTACTTCGGTCACCGTCTTTGGTTGCTCCCAACTTTGTATTGCTTCAATCTTCGCCGGGTCAACAGATACTCCATGTTTTGACACCACGTGCCCTAGGAAAGCTACTTCCTCAAGCCAGAACTCGCATTTCTTCAACTTAGCATATAACTTATTTTCACGCAGCCTTTGGAGTACCAGCTTCAAATGATGCTCATGATCTTCACGGCTTTTGGAATATATGAGGATGTCATCAATAAAGACAACAACGAACTGATCCAAATAATCCTTAAATATTCGGTTCATCATATCCATGAAAGCCGCAGGAGCATTAGTCAATCCAAAAGACATGACTAGGAACTCATAATGCCCGTACCGAGTTCTGAAGGCAGTTTTTGGAATATCCTCAGTTTTAACCTTCAGCTGATGATATCCAGAACGAAGATCGATCTTTGAAAAGAATTGTGCTCCTTGTAACTGGTCAAACAGGTCATCAATACGAGGTAGCGGATACCTATTCTTAATAGTGACATGGTTTAATTCCCGGTAATCAATATAAAGTCGCATACTCCCATCTTTCTTCTTTACAAATAAAACAGGAGCACCCCAAGGAGATGTACTAGGACGAATGAAACCGATGTCCAACAACTCTTGTAGTTGGACCTTTAACTCCTGAAGTTCAATAGGAGCCATTCGATATGGGGTTTTAGAAATGGGCTTTGTACCAGGTTCAAGATCAATAAAAAATTCAATTTCTCGTTCCGGGGGTAGACCGGGAAGTTCTTCAGGAAATACGTCAGGAAAGTCAATAACAACAGGAATATTATTCAAATTTGACGTGTCTTTATTCAAATCCATAACATGGGCTAAGAAAGCTTGACATCCGTTTTTTAATAAACGAATGGCTTTATGGCTTGATATAACAGTGATTGATTTTAATGGCTTAGTTGTTTGAATTCGTACAACAGGTTGGTTAGGAATATGAAAACTAACAACCTTACGAAAACAATCAATTTTGGCATGATGAGTAGTTAGCCAATCAATCCCTAAAATCACATCAAAATCAAGTATCTTTAAAGAGATAAGGTCAACAGGTAAGGTGATGGTGCCAACTTGGATCACACAAGATTTATAAACAGTGGATGTGATGAAAGTTTCTCCTAACGGAGTCTCCACAGATAAATCAAAGTCTAACTTCTCCGGAGTCAAGTTTAAACGTTGAGCACAAGCAGGAGAGATAAAAGAATGGGTAGAACCGGTATCTAATAAGGTATAAACTTCGCATGAATTTATGATTAGCTTACCCGTGATCACCTCGTTTGGGTTCCTCGCATATTGACCAGTCACGACAAACGCTCTTCCAGGAACCGTTGACTTTATCTTTTCTGGGACAGCTTTTTGAGTCACCATCCCCGCTGGACTTGGTTTTGCTATAGTGCAATCTCGAGCGATATGTCCTTCCTTTCCACAATTATAACATACCTTAAACTGTTGTGGGCAGTTTGGGCTAATATGTCCTTCTTTTCCGCACTTATAGCATATAATCGGTGGTCGTTCTCCTCCCTTGGAACCAGTTGCTGCTGGTGCTGACGTCTTCGTATTGTCATTGTTGAATCTCCTCTTTTTAAAATCTCCTCCCGACTCGCTTCTTCTATTTTCATAGCCACGATTACCACCAGAGTGGTTGCCGTTCTTGTCTGTATTTTTCTTTCTCCGCTGGTTATCATTGTTCTGATGACTGCTGTCACCGATATGATCCTGGTTGTGGTCCCTCAGTTGACCGTACTCATTATCTCGCTCTAATAATTGAGCCCTGTTGACAACATCTGAATAGAGAGAAAATTTATGAGAAATGAGATATTGACGTATGCCGGGTTTCAAACCTCTCAAAAACATCCTCGTCATACGTTCCTCATTCTCCACTAAATGAGGTGCAAACCTGGACAACTCTGCAAACCTCGCCTCGTACTGAGACACCGTCATGTTATTCTGCTCCAGTCTAATAAACTCTACCTCCTTCATATGACGAATACTTTCAGGAAAGTACTTGTCATTGAACAGTTTCTGAAATGTCTCCCAAGACATGCTGAGTGCGGTTGGATGGGTACGCTTCACAGACTCCCACCAGTAATCTGCCTCGCCACGGAACATAAAGGTGGCGAATGGAACCTTTTGTTCCTCCGTGCATCCCAAGACATCGAATATCTTGGTAATTTGCTTGACCCACGTTTCCGCCATGATCGGATCCGGCTTTCCCTTAAATTCTGGTGGTCCCAATTCTTTGAACTGTTTGGCTGTGACAACCCGCGAATTGTTATCATTTCCTCCTGTATTTTGAACACGAGTCTCCCTCGTCTGGTTTTGCATGAATTGCAAAAAACTTCTAAACATTCCATCATTCATCATCTGCTCATTGGTGTTGTTCACAGGAGGAACATTGCCAGCCTGTTGTACGTTCTCCTCGTTGGTAAGCACCGGTGTCTCCACGGTCTCATTTACTCCATTGTTAACATTCTCAGTCGACATTCACAAATACTGCCATAAAACAAGGGTTAATTAAATAAATTAACAAATCACATAATACCCCTATATTATGACTGACCAATAAATAAGCTTAGGTAGGACACACTAGCAAAGGATTCGTCTCTCCCCTCCTAGTTCTATTCCCCGATCTCCGCCAGAGATCATATCCCTAAGCTCTGATACCAACTGTGACGCCCCCAAAATAGGTATACAACACCCATTCTGAGTCGCCAAAATACATGGTACAGAAACAACTACATCTTTATTATTACAACACAAGAACTGTGAGTTTAAATACAAATATTATCATTTAGACAATATCCACACTCAAATAAGTCCTCACTACAATTATTGATACATTATTTCACAAAAATGGTGAGGACTACTAAAGTAACTTCTAGAACCATCATTCCATACCCCGACTAGTACTCGCTACATTCTCGCCTCCTGAGAAAAATGGAACAAAAAGAAAAAGGGTGAGCTCAACTAGCCCAGTAAAGAACATTATGACTAAGATAATACAGAACAAATTATCGTTAGTCTTCAACAGGGAAAAATCTAATAGAATACAATAGACAACAAGTTTTAAATCAATAACTGCAGCGGAAACAGCAAACCATTAGAAGAGTCAAGTAGAGAATGAGTTCTACTATCTTCTAAGATTTAAAAGTCCATCATCAATATTTTATCCCTGTAACAACAATCAATAACCATCTTTAATCAAATATTCATCTTTGCACTACAGGCCAAAGATATTCATTTGTATCACCAATCGGTCATGTTCATCTCAACACCTGTTCATCTTTGCACTACGGGCCAAAGATATTCATCAGTTAATCATTCATCTTTGCACTACGGGCCAAAGATATTCAGTAATATCATCATTTAGGACTGAGGATGATGAAAAATATCTTAAAGAAAACGAATCCAGTAAAACAAAATAACATATATTAAGGATTCGTATTTCGATTTATCCATGTCCAAAAATACCTTATAATTATTCATAGTGAAGTAGAATTCAAGAATGATCAAAACATGGATACAATCAAAGCTAGTACCCAGAATAGATATTTTGGACGAAAAGAAGAAAATTTTATTTTTCGGTGAATAGTGCCGTATCCGTGAATAGTACCGTATACGTGAATAGTGCCGTATACGTAAATAGTAACCCCGACACAAAAAGTTCCAAATTTGATAAAAACTCATATCAATATTTCAGCATAATGATATTGAAGAAAATAATATCATTAAGAAGAAAATAATATCCCTTACCTCGTAAAGACAGTACTTCTGGTCGGAATACCGGTATAAGGCTGAAAGACACTTGCTCTGATGAATAGAAACTCTCAAAGTATCTAAATACTCACAAAATACACTCAATAATCTAGAGAGAGAAAGAGAGAAAACTTGTTTCTGGTGTGATTTTCAATTCTAACTTAGCCCTCTATTTATAGGAAAATGTTAGCACGCCGAAGCAGACTTAACCTGCAACCTGATGGCTTTACCTGCTACTATTCCCACCCACCACATTTGAATAAAAAATCTCAGCACATTTCTTCACCAACCAAGAGTGGGGCCCACCAATTCTAGAATTTTCTACCAAAATGATTAACTCCGAAAATTCAACAATTTCTGAACCAGTCATCTCGTAAAATTCATAATAAATCATACGTTCATTTTTAACGGTTCAAAATTTGTGGACATATACTCAACTTATATATGTATAACATATCCAAAAATTACCACGATCCAACGGTCGGATTAAAAATTATAACCCCCGCAAAATATCTCAAAAACCCTGATTTTTAATACCTCTATTCCGACAAAAATACTGATAAAAACCTCAACATTAACTCCTTCATTTTTAACCACAAAAATATATCCCTTATTTATATCCACAAAAATAAATATTTCCTTATCATATGAATCAATAATTAATTATTCACAAATAATATTACAGAATCACATTTATGACAACCAGGCCGTTCCCAGGAAAGAGGGGGCTTTCCAATAAGGATTTCTCCTTATTGGCGCGCAATTAGATGACCAAACCTCTCCTTAGACAGAACTTTCTAGACATTGCCAATAATGTTATCTAATAATATTATTCAAATAATATGAATTATTGATCTGATAATGGGAAATACTGTGTAGTGACAATTATTGAAACAACAGTAATATAAAATATCAACGCAGCAATTATTGAATCAATAAAATAAAATACTGAACAGTAATTACTGTAACCATTATTGAGTAGTGCCTTCTTACGTAAGAATCAATAATTGGTGCAATACAGTGTGCTACTGTGTAACAACGCGTATTACTGTGTTTTAACCACCGGGTATTCCAACGTATTAACGGTAACAACTACGCCGTTATTAATAAAAAACATATACTTGTCGTTTTCTTCATCCAATCGCTTTCCGTTATGGGGCCCACAAAAGACTGCGCCGTCGTACGAATATTCCCCGACAGGAAGAATATTCCACGACCAAACGAATATTCCCCGACAACAATGAATATTTTATAACCACCTGCTTATTTGAAATATTTTCGCATTTTACCCATAACTAACCTCATTAATCAATTTAACACTTACTATTTCAAAATAATAAATAGAAGGAATTTAAATTTCATTTATTAATAATTTGGGGTCTTACAACAAGTTTCTCTCTATTTCTCTCTCTATATCGAGCGTATTCTTGTGAGTATTTGATACTTTGAGTGTTGCTATACGGTGCAAGTTTCCTTCAGCACTATATCTAGTATTCCAGTCAGAAGTACCGTCTTTCCGAGGTAAGGGATGTTATTTCTTCTTAAATGATATTATTTTCTTCAATATCATTATGCCGAAGTATTGATCTGAATTTTTATCAAATTTAGAACTTTTCATGTCGGGGTTACTATTCATGAGTTACTATTCATGAGTTACTATTCACGCGTTACTATTCACGAGTTACTAGTCATCGAAAAATGAAATTTCCTTCTTTTCGTCCAAATATCTATTCTGAATACTAGCTTTGATTGTATCCATGTTTTGATCATTCTTGAATTTTACTTCACTATGATAAGGTATTTTTGGACATGGATAAATCGAAATACGAATCCTTAATATTTGTTATTTTGCTTCACTGGATTCGTTTTTCATCATCCTCAGTCTTAAATGATGATATAACTGAATATCTTTGGCCTGTAGTGCAAAGATGAATAATTTCTGATGAATATCTTTGGCCCGTAGTGCAAAGATGAACAGGTGTTGAGGTGAACATGACCAACTGATGGATATCTTTGGCCTGTAGTGCAAAGATGACTATTTGATTCAAGATATTTATTGATTGATGTTACAGGGATAAAATGTTGATGATGGGCTTTTAAATTCATAGATAATCGTAGATTTCATTCTCTACGTAACTTCTCTATGAATTATTATTTTCCGCTGCGAATATTGAATTAAAACTTGTTGTCTATTGTATTCTATTAAATTTTTTCCTGTTGAAGACTAACGATAATTTGTTGTATATTATCTTAGTCATAATATTCTTTACTGGGCTAGTTGAGCTCACCCTTTTCCTTGTTGTTCTATTTTCTTCTCAAGAGGCGAGAATGTAGCAGGTACTAGTCGGGGTATGGAATGAATGTTCTAGGAAGTTGTTTTAGTAGTCCTCACCATTTTTTTTGTAAAATATTGTTCCAATAATTGTAATGAGGACTTATTTGAGTGTGGATATTGTCTAGATGACAATATTTATATTTACACTCACAATTTTTATGTTGTATTAATAAAGTTGTAGTTGTTTCTGTACCATGTTATTGACGACTCAGAATAGGTGTTGTATACCTGTTTTGGGGGCGTCACAAGATGTCTAAGTAAACTTTTGTTGAGGGTAGAAAGTGGTGGTTTGTTGGAGGGCTTCAAGGTTGACGGGCTTGGGAGCTCTTCGCTGACTGTTTCTCATCTTCTCTTCACAGATGACACAATTTTTTTCTTTTCTTTTTTTTTCTTTGTGGAGCCTAGGACAATCTTCATTTCTTCCTCACCCAATTGATAATGATTCGTTTTGGTGAGAGGCTTGCGCAAAAAAATGAATTTATGACATAGACGCGGTTTATTTTTTATGAATATTTGGTTACCCACAATAAATAGAATTGTTACTTTTGTACGAAAGTTTGGCTACCAACTGCACCATATTCATAATAATTTTATTTTAAAAATGTTATTTATAAGTTGGTAGCCAAACCTTCATAAAAAAGTAACCAATTCAGTTTTATTGGGTTACCAATTAATTATAAAAAAATTTAAAAACAGCTTCCAAGTGTTACGTGCAGATGGTATCCGAAATGTCATGTCTAAGTTTTCATTTATGTAGCTGTTAGTTACTTATTAATAACCTTTTAAAAATAAAATTATTTTGAATATGGTGCAGTTGGTAGTCAAATCTTCATACAAAGGTATCCATTTTAGTTTTTGTAGGTAACCAAATATTCATAAAAAAAATTTGTTCGTGATTTCCTCTTTGTTCGGCTACTCCGAATTCGTTTTGGATATGTTCTTGCTGGTTTGGTAACTCCGACTTCTTCTTCTTCGATTTGTTTTGATAACTCCGATTTCTTCTTCTTCTTCTTCGATTTGTTTTGTTTTGGTTGTTCGTGATTTCCTCTTTGTTCGGTTACTCCGAATTCGTTTTGGATCTGTTCTTGCTGGTTTGGTAACTCTAACTTTTTCTTTTTCAATTTTTTTTGGTTGTTCGTGATTTCCTCTTTGTTTTGTTTTCGATTTGTTTGGTAACTTTGAATATTTGAATTATTATTTTGAATTTGAATTTATTTTTGTTATTAGATCCAAAATATTTGAATTTGAATTATTATTTATGGCAGTTATTTCTCCTTGATTTTAGGTTTCCTTATTATTATGAATTGAATCATATACTAATTTTCTAAATTAAGGAATCTTAATTACACTAATATTATAAATAAATATGAAAAAATTATTATTTTTATAATTATTTAAATGATACATTAATAGTGTAATTACTTACTAAATATTATATATTATTATAAAGAACCCTAAAAAATAATGGACGGAGTAGTTGTTATAGAAACCAGTACCTTGGTTGAGCCCGAATCTCTTGTATATAGTGGTAGACCGGTAGATAATCGGGTGAAGTTGGTGGGACATTTCCTTCAAGTGGGTTTTATTATTGCTGTCTGTCAATATGCCAAACCTTCCAACTTGCTAATTAGTGGACGCTGTGCATGCTTAAGTGTGAACTAAGAGTCTCAAAGACATGAGAGTAGTTCTCCATCATTTCAAATTCCCCATTATAATTATTGATAGCTTGAACATATACTTGCATACATACATCTTGCTGTTTATAAAATAGTCTCACGAGTTCAAAAGAGAAATACACTAGGCATATACAATTGCATGTTATATATTATAAGAGCCCGAATTTTATGAAATAAAACTATTCAATTTTCTTATAATTATTATTCAATTTAATAAATAGTTAAATTGATAAAAGGTTAAAGTTAAGGATGATATGTGAAAATTTTATAAAGTAAGTATGTTGTCATAAAATATTCGTTTGGTTGGGAAATATCTGTACGACGACACAATCATTGGTGGATCTCACAACGAAATAATTGTCGAATTTAGAAAGTGACATAAATAACTTTTTTATAAAAATAAACGACAAGACTTTTACCGTTAACTGTTGAAATACCGGGTGATAAAAATACAGTAATATGCGTTGTTGCACAGTAGCAAACGGTATTGCACAGTATATTTGATTATTGAAACTTACGTGAAAAGTCACTCTCGTATCCCTTTGGAGACTTAAAATATTTGTTGCTGTACTTTATATGATATTGTAATAATTTGAGTATAAATATTATCGTATTATATACGTAACAATATTTGTATTAAAACTCACAGTAAATATGTTGTCGTATTTTGCACGACAGTTGTATAATTGAAGTTTATATTTGAATTCTGTATCGTGTATCTGGCGACTCAAAATGGATTGTGTATACCTATTTTTGGGGCTTCACATATATAGGATTTCATATTTTTACAAGGAAAATTAATAATTCTACAAGGCATTTCTTACATAAATAGTAGATGGGACTCACATTCATATCAATAAAAAGTTATGAAAATATCAAATTTCTCTTATATATATATATATATATATATATATATATATATATATATATATATATATATATATAGGGAGAGGATCAAGAGTAGAACTCTTAAGTAATAGAACTCCCTTAAATAATAGAATTGTATCAAAACGACGTAGTTTTGATAAGACGCGGTGGCATTTTTGTAAATACGCAGTGTCATGGTATTTACAAAAATGCCACCGCGTCTTATCAAAACTACGTCATTTTGATACAATTCTATTATTTAAGGGAGTTCTACTACTTAAGAGTTCTACTCTTGATCCTTTTTATATATATATATATATATATATATATATATATATATATATATATATATATATATCCTACTTTATTCCTTTCTTATATATATCCTACTTTATATATATCCTACTTTATTCCTTTCTTATATATATCCTACTTTATATATATCCTACTTTATTCCTTTCTTATATATATCCTACTTTATTCCTTTCTTTTTCTTGTTCGATGGGTAAGGAAATTAGTATAATTCAATGTAATGGTGCATCACATTGTTGTTCAAGAGTATTCCTGTTTGACTTTATGAAGATTGGGATTGATCGAGCTGCCCCATATATAATAATGGATATAATTATTATAAAGTTAATTTTATAGTAAGTTAATTAATTGACCAATTCAGGACTAATATGTAAAGAGAAAGATCATCTCTCGTTTGTGTAACAACACTATATTGATCAATCAATCAAAGTTAGCTTTATAAATAATGTTACTAGTATCATATAAAAAAGACTCGCATAATTTTCACATATATATATATATATTATTTGTGAATTTCACATGTCAGATGGAAGATTACAATATGTATGTATGTGTATGTGAGTATTATAAGATTTTTTTTTTTTGATGTAATAGTTGCATACTTGCATTGTTGTAACTTTATAATTGAGCTGACATGATTGCGATACATGAGTAACCAAAACACCATCGAATTCCATAACTTTATTTCTGCCAATGGGACAGAGACAGATGTAGATGTTTGACGAAAACTAATAAAAACCTTTTGATGGACATTCTAGAGTAAAATAGACTTTTGGGATAATATGGCTTATAGCTAGCGTACTTGAACGGACTACTATAAATTAAGTATACTATAATTGACGTATTCTTTTATCATTTTCATGGAAACTAACGCCCCGTTCTTATCAGATTTAAAATATTGTTGTTTTTTTATTATTTATGATTTAAAATTTATTACTATTGGACTTTATCAAAGTAATTAATTACTCCATTTTTCAGTCTTTCCTCTAGTAATCAGTTATACTATGAAATTTTATTTTCTAAAATTATTAAAACTAGTTCAGCGTGGCACGGATTTATTTTTAATTCCTTACTTATTCTATATATATATAATGATTATAAAATATTTTTTTGAATTTTAATTTAAATTATTATAGAATGATTTCAAACTTTGTTCAAACAAATAGTTATCAAAGAATTACAATTAAATGCTAATAATATATATTTTTAAATTTAATATTCATATTATATAATTTTTAAATTTAATATTTAGTTGTTATTTTCACATATCTTTCAAATTTATACATAGTTATTTAGAATTAAAAAATAAGTGAAACCTAAAAGCCTAAACTTAGTGTTTAAGGAATTCTATGACATAAAATTGTTGTAAATTAATAAGTTACCATTATAGTTTTTTAATTTGTTTTAAATGGTAACTTAAATTTTAATAACTATATATAAGTTAGATATTTTTTTCTAACATTAAATAACTAAAAATCTCCTATCTAGCGTAGTGGTATTTGTTTCGATTTGACAAAGGTAGAATGTTTGGTCGAGGGTTCAACACAAAAGGTAGCAGGCGTATTCGTTTTGGCTCCCGACCGCTGAAATAAAATTAGTAATTAAAGTTTAATCATTAATATATTTTGTAATATATATTACACTTTTTAATATTAATTATTATTTTCTCATAATAATTTTTCTATATTTTTAATATATAGTTATTTAGAAATAAAGTTGTAGAATAATAAGTTACCATTATGACTTTTAGTTTTAAAAATTAATTAAATTTTAATCACAATATATAAGTCATAATTATTTTTTAACATTAATTAATTAAATGTCTCCTATTTTAATTATTATGTAATCGTAATATTTTTCTATATTTTTAATATTTAGTTATTTAGAGTCTAAAATTGAGCAAAATAAAATTCTAAATATGTTTTTAAAATTAAAATTTACTGTATTACTAAGTAATTAAAGAATTATATAATAAAAATATTGTGGAATAATAAGTTAATATTAAAGTATTGGTGGTAATTCAAATTACTCCAGCTTAATATAGTTTAGTTGCGTTTCAATGTTTTAGTTTAATTTGTGGATAATTATGATATAATAGTCACTAAAAAAGGATTAATTTCGACGAAATTATTTTCAACTGACTATATTCTCTTGAAATTAGTATAATATCAACGAAAAATTTCGTAATTCACTCAAAAATAGGATAAAGTCGACGGAATTTTGTTAAAATATTAGTCATTTCTTGGCACCAATCCTCCACTAATACCAATCATATTGTTAAAATATGAGTCATTACTTGCACCAATCCTCCCACCAATATCAATCATAATGTCAACGGGATATGGGATAATTTAAATAACATATTTTTGAGAAAATTAGTTCTGACAGAACTTCTATCGAAAATAATTAAAAAATAACATCATATTAGTTACTACTTCCCAGCCACCACTGTCTTATTCTCCATCTCTCAATTCTCTCTTGCATGTCTCTCATCCTCTCTGATCTCTCGGCTCTCTCACGCCCACCACCCTCTCAATCTCCCGTTGTGCCCTCCTCCTCCTCCCTCCTCCCTCCTCCCTCATCTCCTTTGTCGAACGTTTTGGCTGTGGCGGTAGATTTGCCGTGGTTGTAGCTCCTCCTCCTCCTCCTCAATTTTTATGTGGCCTAATTTCTGATAATTTTTACGTGGAATACATATATATTTTGATATTATTATTTTAAAAATAATAATTTATTTTAAAATACTAAAAATAACTATTTTTAAAATAATTATTTTATTTTAAAATATTAAAAATAACTATTATTTTAAAAATAATATTTATTTTAAAATTTTAAATATAATTATTATTTTAAAAATATTAAAAATAACTATTATTTTAAAAATAAAATTTTATTTTAAATTTTAAATATAATAATTATTTTAAAAATAATATTTTATTTTAAAATATTAAAATATTAATTTTATTTTAAAATTAGAACGGAGTCAAACTAGATTGGATTGGGTCAAATTGGGTCCTGTTAGGATCAAATTGGGTAGAATAAATGAAAATACCAAAAATATCACTTCAAGGACAAAGCTAATAGAAAAAAAATAGATGACAACTTGAAAGAAAAGAATGATCATTCAACCATTAAACATTTATTGCATAACCCGTGGAATTATTTTAAAAACACAACATTCATACACATGCATTACATTAATTATTACGTACCCCAGTACGTAAAATATATGGAGTAGTACATAAAGAATTAAAATTAACGTAACCTGCACCAGCTGACGAAATATGCATGCACAGGAGCAATATATATATATAGACGCATGCATTAATTTCACAATTATAATGTAATTTTGTCTATCAAAGACTTGCTATCCAGCCCCTTACTGTAAAAGTTTTCAAGAAATTCTTTCTCTGTGAAATCCCTATATATCCGAGGCTTCTCTGCCGTCAACAACTCCGGCAGAGGTCCGTAGTAATTATCACCACCTGCTACTTCTGATCCTCCTTTCCACTTGCTCAGGTTTAAAAACATTACAACTGAGATTCTTGGCTCCCTGCACGAGTTGGCTAAAACCCTGTGTTTCACGCTTTTGTACTCCCCATTTGACACAATCTAACCAAAAAATACATAAAAATAAATAGTAATGATAACATGTATTATGTTTTTATTCTGGCATTATTACCCCCAAATTATTTAGTAAAATTGATAAGATGTAATTATTTTTATTTTTTAAAAAAAAATAAAAAATAAAAAACAAAAAACCTGAAGCATGTCTCCAATGTTGATAATTAATCCTCCAGGCAAAGGCTTGACATCCACCCACTCCTCACCGTGCATAACCTGCAAGCCCTGCACCTGATTCTGCAGCAGAACCGTCACTACCCCAGGATCAGTATGCGATGTAATCCCCACCGTCAGATCAGGCTGGGGACAGTAGGGATATATATGGCCCACAAAAGCCCTGGTTTCAGAAAAAGTCAACTCCTTGAACTTTCCGGCCTCTAACCCTAACCCTAGAGACAACAACTCCATCACAGCCTCACCCACCTTTTTTGCATGCATGTCCCACTCCACCACCTCCCTACGGCATACCTCCGGTATCTCCTCCGCCGGCGCCACCGGAGACATCCACACCTGCAGGGAGTCGTGCCAGCTGGCAGCCTTCGCCCGGTACAAGTCGTTGTTACTAGCATACATGACGCCACGTCCCTCTTCTCGAACATAGTGCTTGGCCTTCACTTCCGTCTGCTGCTCATGAAATGATTTGACGGCTGTGATCGTTTTCTCGAGGATCGAGACGGACACGTCATGGTTTATCACTTGGAAGAATCCCCAACTTTTTGCGGCTTCTCGGATTTGTTCGACGATATTAGGTAGATGATCTTTGGAATTAACGTTAGAGAAATCTATGGTGGGTATTCCGATGCTTGTTGAGGAAGTTTTGAGGTTGGAGAGTGTTTCAACCGGGTGGACGAAAAAGTCTGGGATGGTGGTGATGCCGGAGTCGGAGAGGCCTTTGACGCCGGCCTTGGATTCGTCGAAGGCCTTAATGTTGTTCATTCGGTCATCAGTACAGAGAATTGTAGTGGTTGGAGCCATCTTCATCTGACTCTATGTTTGAATGGTGGGGAGTGACAATACCTCTGCTTCAGATATATAGTTGGTGTTGGATAAAAGTGAGTAATTAAAATTTGAATATATTAATAAATTAGATTATTTGAATGAAATAGTATGAATTTAAAAAATTATTTATAACTAAAAAGTGTAAAATATCTGAATGACACTATTTTATTTTTTTAACTCTCTGAGTTATTTAAAAATTTTATTTGAATGATCGTAAAATTTGAAATTAAAGGAGTATAATTTTTATTGAGGCTATTTTTGTCCATAAATTTTAAATAAACTATTAAGAGACAACTCTTAATAGTTAAAATTTGAATTTATGTCTTAACGATTAAGAGACAAATTTTTTTTATCAAATAAGATTTGCCTGTGACCGAATCAAAAATAAGTGAATTAAGAAAAATTTAAACCCAAACAAACATCACCTATACTGCCGCCATTAAATGCCCATTTTTTAAATGACACATATTAATGTAATAATGCCCATTTCCTTTTCTTTTCTTTTTTATTCAGTCAATTATGTCGGAGTTAATTGAAATTAAGTTACTTTTTAGCGTTTTTCATTACATTTATTTATTTTTTATTTTTCTGAAAGTCCCACTTTTAAAGTAGTTAGACACCCACACTTCTTACTCATTCACACATAATCTCTGAATGCTTACGTAAAGGTGAGGTTATGGTTTATTGGGTTAATATGCCACGATTTAATTATTTGATTCATCTGATTATGTCATTTTCAAAATTACGTGTAATCGGATTATGTCACATTAGCCATCTTCCTAGGGCCACGATTTAAAAACAATGTTCTCTATCCGCTATTACTAGCGGGAGGGATTATAATTTTCTCCCCCATCAACGAGACATTGCAGGGAAAAAAATTGGTATAATTAGATGACATATTTCCGCCATCTATCGTGTCTCTAGTTATTATCCTATTTTTTTGGCCATGGAAATCCCTCTCTCCCCTTCTCTCCCTTCTCACTTTCAGACCCCCTGTCTTTCGTCCTGTGTCTCTTCCCTCTCCACCCAAAATATCACTAGTTTCACATGGCCACTACAGCCCCAAAGCTTACTTTCAGGTTACTCTCCGCCACATCACGCAAAATTACCCTTAAATCATCAATTTCTCCTAAAACTCACCTCAAAATCCAATTACAGAAAAAAAAAACTAAAAACACATGAAGTCTCTCTTTTCTCTCTCCACCCAAAATACCACTCATTTCACATACCCATTGCAGCCCCAGCTCACTTCCAGTTTCATCTCTGTCACATCTCCACCACATCACGCAAGATTATCCCTAAATCATAAATTTCTCCTAAAACCCACCTCCAAATCCAATTGCTGGAAAAAAAACCAAAAACCCATCAAGTTGTCGTCTCAACGAGTTGCCCCAATTCGTCAATCCTTTTCACAGTTCTCCGCCAAAAATTCTAGCAGACTAGATGTTCATTTATGATATGAGGGTATAATCGGTAGAATTGTGTCAATAAGAGTTTGGTTTTTAAATCTGTAATAGAAGGTGGAGATAGTATTTGCCATTTTTTAATCCATAATAAATAGATGTTATGGATCATTATCATATATATATATATATATATATATATATATATATATATATATATATATATATATATATATATATATACAAACGTACTGCAAGCAATGTTAATAGACTTTTTATAAATAAAAAAAATTACACTTCATTTCTAAATTTTGAAATTGAGTTGCCGAGTATAATAGAATTGAGTTTATACATGCATTGTTGTGGCAAGGGCAAGGAGACACCCGACTCTGTAATGAGGGAGTAATATTTTATTAATAGGGTATATATCATCGGTTGGACTTGAGAATAAATAGGAGATTGAGTCAATGAGCCTATTCTTTCTGAATTATTAATAAATACTAGTAGTAAGTAATTCATTAATGAGGTTTTCAGATAGGTGTCTAGACAACGTACAAGTGAGTTTTTTCTCTAGTGAAAAGGCTTTAAAAAAATCATTATTGAGATAATTCATTTTTAAGTATAAATAATGTAATGGTCACAATCGAAGTCGTCTATCAATTAAAGGTTTTGCTGTCTGACTCTTTGCTCTTAAGTAATTTTCAAAAAAGTTGCCCGGTTAATGATGGACAGAGGTGGTTCTCCTGTGACAATACGATTCCGATGGAATGAATTTTTTCATTTTCTTAATTTTCATTCCATGTCATATGTAACCATCCTATCACAACTTCCATCGAGACCACCAATCAAAGAAGAAAATATTTACTTTTATTTCATTCTCTCGGTCCAAACGTAGTCTGTATATCAAATATGTAATGTTAATATCAAGGGTAGTTCTGTATGTAACTAGTTAAGAGTTAGTTATGCAGTTAGAAGTCTGTTATAAGCTGACTTTAAGTATAAACACCGTAATTAACTGTAATAATGTTAACACAGATTATAGAATGAAGATTACTTTTTCTCTCTTTGTTAGTCTGTTCTTCATTATCTAAGATGTAATAATATATAAATGAGAAATGACACACCATAAAAATTACTAACCAGATTTTAGAGGCGAGGGGGAATTTAAAAATCACCAGTAATCCCCACAAGAACAGCCACCATCCTTGAAGTGGTGAAACCGATTCGCATCACGGACAATAATAACCCTGCGAGTAATCGCCGACACGAATTTGCTAAATGTGTGACAGTCACCACAGACACGAAGATTCTTTGTAATCCTGATCGGAGTTCCTTCAGGTGTGCTAATAAGGCCAAATGCAATTGCCAGTTTCTCACTATGTGAGTACAGGCTGTCCAGCTTAAGTTCTTCATCCACATCATGCAACACAAAATTTGTATCAGGAACATATCCAGCCAACTCCAACTCCTTCCTCAAACTCACAAGCTTCTGATATATCTCCTTCGATTGAGGATGAGTATGGTCTCCAGTGCTAAATTTATATGTCTTGTTTTCCACCTCAATCCAAGTACAGCCAGGAACTTTCTTCAATCTCCGGTGTGTCATTAGTTCCCTAATCTTCGCCACATCGTCCCACCTTCCTGCTTTAGCATAAATATTTGAAAGCAATACATAATGCCCCGAATTCTGAGGTTGTAGTTTGAGAAGAGATTTGGCTGCCTTCTCTGCTAGCTCTGTATGACCATGAATCCTGCAAGCCCCAAGCAATGCTCCCCACAGCCCCTCATCTTTCTCAATAATCATAGTCTCGATCAATTTCAAAGCCTGATCAAGTCTGCCAGCACGGCCCAATAGGTCCACCATACAAGTATAATGTTTCAAATCCGGTCTCAAGCAGTATTCTTCTTCCATCAGGGAGAATATCCGTAGACCCTCCTCAATCAATCCTGCATGACTACAAGCATATAGCAGTGAAACAAAAGTAATCCTGTTTGGTGAAACCCCGTTGCTCAGCATCATTGGGAACAAATCAAGAGCTTTCCGCCCTTGTCCGTGATACCCATAAGCTGCAATCATAGCACTCCATGATATAACATTCTTCTCCCTCATACTATCAAAGATCTCCCTAGCAGATTCCACGCTCCCACACTTAGCATACATATCAATCATTGCAGTCCCCAAGATTACATCCAATGAAAATTTCTTCCTTGATATATAATCATACACAAGTTGAGCTTTATGCATAGCCCCTAATTTTGCACAAGCATTAGCAACCGTTACCATAGCAACCTTATCAGGCGAAGTACCTTCCTCCCTCATCCGATCAAACAAAACCAATGCCTCATTAGCACTCCCACATTCAACACAAGCCCCAATCATCACTGTCCAAGTAATAAGGTCTTTCTTCGTCATTCTATCAAAAAGCTGCCTCGCATCGTCAAGAACCCGACATTTTGCATACATGTCAACGAGGGCTGCAGACACAAATTGATCCAAATGAAACCCAAATTTATACACAACATGATGAATCAATCTACCCATTTTGAGGTTCTTTGTATCCCTGCAAGCCCTAATCACATTTGGAAACGTATAATTATCAGGCCGGTCACCTGATCTTATATACTCCCTAAATGTTTCGAAACAATTCATATAATCACCAATCTTGGCAAACCCACCAACCATAACACTCCAAGAAAATGGGTCTCTCTCGCACATTCCATCAAACAAAGCATATGCATCATCCAAAGCTTTACACTGAACATACACATGTAGAAGTTTGTTAGTAACAATAAGGTTTTCAAGCAATCCACTGACTGCCACCCAGGCATGAACCTGTCGAATTTGATAAACATTTTTACAGTAAACAAGTGCGGAAAGGAAGAGTTTTGGATCTATAATCTGGTGGTTTGATGTGTGCGCTATTTGGCTACCGTAATCTAAGGGGGGTTCTTGAGGAATTTGAGAATGGGTTACGGACCTTACGGTATCAAGTAGGGATGTAGCAGAAGAAGATGAGAAGAAACGAAGTGCTCCATGGTTGGAAATAGTGAATCTTTGGTACTTGAATTTGTACATCAATATGTTAGTTACGTGACCTAGTCACTGATTTACAACCGTTAAGAGGAGCGAGGGAACTTTAAAAAAGAAATTGACGAATTAACCCACCAAAAAGGGTGAGATGAGGAATTTGCATAAACTTGAATCAACCCAACCAATTGCAGGTAAATGTATTTACATAAAAGTTTAGTTTTACTTAGGATTGTGATGCGTACAAATAACGTTTCAGCAATTTGAAACATTTCTCAAAAAAATGCAAGAAAATCGTTCCTTATCAATACATTATACTACCTCCTTTTCTAATTATAAAATCATTTAATGCAATTCGTAAAATCCATGAAATAGTAAATTTTACTATGAATGGTATATTTTACATAATTTCTATTACTTATCATTGTATTAAGAAATTCATGTCAATTTTAAATTTTAAAATTTTACTTCAAAAAGTCAATGAGATTATTTTTTAAAACTGATTATGTTATGATGGGGACAAAAAGAACATGTAAACAAAAAATATTCTTACATTACATAAAATAATCCTTCTTTCAGGAATAAGACAACTTGAGAGAATATATGTAGAGTTTCCCTTGATTTACAACCTGATTGATCTATACCCCTAAATCCCAAGTAGGGATTTATTCTAAATCATGAACCTATTACACCAGTAACTAGCAACAAGTATTGATTGCAAGCCCCTTGCATCTTCTGTTGCCACACCTTTGCGTCTCTCAATACATGAAAATAAAGATACAAATGAGATAAACATTATGAGCACAGATGAAATGAAACCACGCTACACTTAGTTTATTTGGGTGAGAGGTGGCCGTGGAATGAGAGATGCCTTTGGTTCCTTTCCCTCAAATGATTCAAATGAATGGTTTTCCCGAAATTCCTCTAGAAGGGTATCCATTGGCATAGCTCGGAGTGATTCTATAGTTCCCTTGGTTGGGATATCAGGCTCACATCTGCTTGGCGTATTTCCGGTTGGCTCATAATCCTGAGCATCGAGACAAATCAGTTGATCAAAATATAACTATGTATAGGCCATGAGCGTGGAATCAAGAAGCCATACAAAAATGTCTACATTATAAATATTCATTATCACCTCTAAAAGATATTTGAAATAATGACTATGACACTCAATCGCAGAATTAATTTAATGCAGATAATCAACCAAATATATAAACTTCTTAAAACAGAATTTCAACCAGTCCTTGGAAAGTAATACTCCCTTCTTCCTATTTCAATCGTTCAATACATGAATGAAAGAAACAATGTTTTAGGAAATACATTCTTCTTCTTTTTTTTTGCCTGCTATGTTGACTGGATGGCACATAACAAAGACTTGCTAACCCATTTATGAATGTTAATGTTTTCCCAACAACACACTGAACATAACTTTGTTCCATTGATTGTTACAAGTTTAAATTTGTAAAAGGTGAAAACTAATATATGTTACAAATATATATATATATATATATATATATATATATATAGGGCAAAAGGTATCTTAGACTGACTCAAGATAAAGTTTATTAGGTGAAAAATATATATATGCAAGTGTTTATGTGGCAGAAACGTAATAACCAAATAAGTAATTAATTTTTTTAACAAATTCATCCAATTAAGATTTTTTTCATCATCTTCTATCCAACACATAAATTTCCTTTAAAGAAAACCTAGCCACAAACTTCAGTCCGACGACTTTAACGATTTCCCAATGGTTATGCATCGGAGAATCAATCGTGGATCCAAGACTACGCACTAGAAAGTCTACAAGGCCGAATTCAGCGACGACATAGTCAAAAGAGCCGTAGATTACCTCATCGGCCACAAAATTGGGGCAATGAGTTGCAGTCTCCACCACGCACTAGTTGTTGCACAAGACACCACCATAACCCCCAAATTCTTTGAGCAACTTTGTTGAAAAAAGAAAAAGGAAAGAGAGGAGCAGAACAAGAATTCAAGCCATTGAAATAACCATTTTCTCTTTCTCTCTTCTACAGCCATTACGGAAGGTAAAGAACATAATCACCTTATCTTCTTTGATAATTTTAGGTTTATAATTTTTAGATATTGAATTTGAACTTGAAATGAAAGATGAAAAGTTGGTTTGAGTTTGTTGGGCTGAGTTGTAATGAGATAGAATTTGATGTTAGGGTTTTTGATTTGGGGATTTTGCACTAAACAAGATGAAGAAGATGCATGTCGTTGGTTTAATAATGTTTGGTTGTTTTTATTTTTAATGCTTACTTATTAATAATGGTGTTTATTAAATAAAGAAAAGACAAAAAAATTTGATATGTGGATTTTGATTTGATATGCAGTGTGATTAAGGGCTAAGACTTGATTTAAATTTGGTTTTCTCTGAATTAATTTGGTTTTATCTTTATTAATTAATTTGATTTAGCTTTAATTTAATGAATAAGAATTTTAATAACTTTTGTCATGTTGTATTATGTTGTTGTCCTGTTTAAAATATTAAAATGATAAAAATTACAAGAAAATTATTGTTTTATTAAACACATCAACACATTTATGCTAGGTGTCATAGCCACATCATCAATTTATGATGTGGCAACTTCAATTGAATGAAAGTAGAAAAAAATGATAGTTTAATGATCTGATTGAAAAAATTGAAAGATCAATCACCACCGAAGTGAAAAAATGTCAATAGTTTAGGATAGTCATTTATATTTAAGTCATATAATAATTCAACCATACGGATGTAAAATTATGAGATTATGGAAAATTTGATGTGATTTAAAGCAATGGAATATCATTTTTATAATAATGTATATAAGTATATATATTTCAACATCTCAAATTTTAGTAACTTTTATTGTTATAAAGTTACAGGCATTGGAATATCATTTCTATAATAACGTATATAAGTATATAAATGTCAACAACTCATATTTTAATAACTTCTATTATTATAAAGTTACTAATGCATAACCTTAAATCAAAGTTTACATACTATCATATTTTTGCATGTTCATTACATTTGTACAGTTAAATTATTAAATTGACGATCAAATAATGTTATATTAGAAGTGACCTAAGTGGTCGATATAAGATATCTTTTACCCATATATATATATATTGAAAACATAAGGCCAAATGAGATTCTCATTTTTGGGACAAAGGTAGTATTGTGTACTCTACATATTTTTATAAGAGAGTAAATTTATGTATTATATTTTCAACCATTATGAGGATATAACAAAATATACAAATGTATTTTCAGGACATACCAGATATTTCTTCTGGAAAGTATCAGAAGCCTTCTCTTCTATAGAAGAAGATTGTACGGAGTGATCTTGGCGGAGAGCATCAATGGTTTCTGCATGAGCTTTAGTAGCTGCTAAAATTCCAGATATAGATCCTTGCTCTTGTTTCGACATAGCTGGAGTAAGAAGAATAATACCCAACATTTATATATAATGAATCAAACAAAATTACAACCTTAAGACTGTCATAACAACGAATAGGACACATTGTATAGTAGCCTATAATATAGATTATTGATATGCTGAGTCGATAATTATCATATCTACACTTTGGTCATGCTAAAGTCATCCACAAAACGTATCTGATTTCAAAAACACAAAACAGAACACCTTTAGTTACCTAGCGTATAACTCATTTTCTTTTTCTTGTTTTCTCCCAGTAAAAGAAGATCTTCCTTCCACATGACAAATACAGTTCACCAACAAATGTGCTTATGGATTCACGGACACTTAAAAAAACTAGAGAAAATTAATAACTATAAGGAATTACCTCACGCTATTGAATCAGCAATACAATTTTGCTACCAGAACAAGTACCAAATTATAAGGAATTACCTCACGCTATTGAATCAGCAATACAATTTTGCTACCAGAACAAGTACCAAATTCCAATGTCACATAGCATATAAATTTCGATTCTTTACTGAACTCCTCATTACACCTTTACAATTTACAAACACCAGTTCAATCTGCTGAGGTCTTCTATAACAGCAGCTGGTAGACTAGCTAGGAGTATCAACCAATGAAAGTGGATTTACTGATCAAATAACTACATAAGCTTCCAAATCAAAGGTGTAAAATCTTCTGGCAGTTGAATGGTTGGCCGTTTGACACCAATCTATCTTAAACAAGAGTTCTATAAAGGAAAATAAGTAAGAAAATAATGTATCTCCTGTTCCTTAAATATAAAATGTATAACTTGTCATGAAGAGATCCAGCCAGATATGGTTCACATTTGTCATTTTAGTATAGTATACAGTAATTGTAATCATGTCATAACATGAAATTTACGCTTCACATTTGAATTCATGATCTTTATACAACATAAAGATTCATTATCAGTACTAATAGGAAATAGCTCAGACAGTTTTTTATCAAAAAATTGGCATAGAAGATATGATCCTAAAAAACATAGTATTGTATTACTCACCATCTAAGTGATGAATGACGTCTTCGCTGGTTTTTACCACATCATCTTCAGCAGCAGCCCTTGCAGAAGCAATCTCAGTATCATGTTGTTCATTACTTTCAGAAAGATTCCTGTAGCAAACAATTTTATTTTTATATGAATTAGCAGAGCAATGAGATTTTGTAATTATTGTGTATCTTCAAAAAAATCAAAAACTACACAACTAACCTGACAAGTGACAATGTTGTTGAGGCATGTTGACTGCCCATTTCGTTCATTGACTCGTGCATTTTCTTCCAGTGCTTAGAAGCTTTTTCAGTAGTATTAACACTGGAGAAAAGAAGCGTAAAAGAAGCCACAAAATAATATATAAATGATTATGCCACTTTAAACTTAGAAGAATAAAACATTGAAGAGATTATTACCAAAACCGAAGATATAAAGATCCAAAAATATCCGGTTAAATATTCAAAGAGCCTTCTCATACCATTTCTGTAGCAGCAACTCCATACGACAATGTTTGGCTGCAGAGAAATCAGCACTATCTTTTGCATCATTCCCTGCTTGCATAGAAAACTCCTGCCATTTTCTTTTAGCATCTGTCGTGATACCCTCCATGGAGGACACATGTCCATCCAAAAATGTTTTATTTACAGTTACGGATTCTCTAAGACCAATAAGCTTGGCATCGACCTGTCAGCACAGCAATTAATATATGTTGACAAGAAATCATGTAACACTAGAAAACAGTAAAAATAAAAGCATTAACAAACCAGCTCTTTCTGACGACATATGTGATTGGAGACCAAAGTAGTCATGTCAGCAATAAGCTTCTCAGCATCAGATTTCGATTGCTCCTGCAATGGTTTAGTTTCAAGGGTAAGATATCTCGTATATATTTCCATCCTTGGAGTAAAGATTCCGAATATCTACCTCGTAAGCTTTTTGAAATTCAGTTATACTCTTTGTCTGAACCTCATCAACATGAATTGCATGACTTTCAAGCACTTTTGATTCTTTAATAAGCTTATCAAAAATTCCATGAATGAACTCAGATATGTTTGTTGTATGCTCAATACTAACATCAAATCTCTGTAGAATGCCAAAAAGTAATTAGAATAGAAGAAAAAAGGCTCATGTGTTTAGACGGATAGATAAACTCATGTTAAATGTAATGCCAATTTTATATTTTCATTAATTAACCCAAAAAAATGCTAGGGATCTCAAATGGGTCTCAAATTATGTGGCAATGAATGATACTTTATGGCATAATCATCACAAGAGATGTGCTCAACCAATGTAATAATGGCACATCATTTGAGACACTTTTTGAAACCAAAAATTTAGAACCCCTAGTATTACCCACCAAAAAAAGCCCAATTACAGGTACTTCACAATAAGAAAATGTGTAAACTATTTATCAGTGATCAAACCTTTTATAGTCAATCTTAAAGCAGTAGGTTAGATGTACCACAAAGTGCCACCATATCATCCAAAATTTAACTACATACTGATGAGGACTAAAATACCAACAAAAAATAAATAGCCAAACCTGACGAAGCTCTCTTGCAAAAATGGCCAGTTCTCCTTGTTGGATTGATAGAGTACTGTGAAGATCATCAAATATCGAGTTTGCTTCAGCTGCCTCCGCAAGTAGAAACTGAATGAAGAAACAGAATGAAAAACAATCAAATGAGAACGCATGCAGTAACTATTAAACCCTGAATACAAGATTGGTTGGATCAAACATGAATGAGAAAAACATTGTTGTGGCTGCTTACTTCTTCGACTGATCGTGAATTAGAAGAAGCCAAAGATGTTATCTCCTCTAAACCAGCATTAGAAGAAGCTTTGTGCAAACGAACAACATTTTGCACAGCCTCAATGTGGGAAATATACAATGTCCTTGAAGCATTTACTTTCTTCTTTAAATCCATGACAGCCTATTCAAGAATTTCATTAAAAATATAAATTTGCATAAACAAACTTGTCTTGGTTGAACTACAATCACAGTGAAAAATTGCTCTTTAGTAAGTAAATTATAACATAACGTCCAGAAATTGGAAAACAGGAGATAGCATCAGGAAGAAAAAAAATGAAGGATGCAAGAAACGCAAGGATATATTCCAGAAAAGAAAAGCAATGTAACATTAGCAATTCGCCAATTCATGAACGCCTTAGAGACTATGTTATTATTAGCACAACATTTATCAGCTCACACACAAGTACAATAGAGATATAATGCTCACAAGAACGCAACCAACAACCCTTGGATGTGGGAATCTAAATCTTTAGTACACCCGTGCCATAAATAAATACATATTGCCACTTATAGAAAAAATAAGTAAATACATATTGCCACATTAGTATCTTAATCAACCATCCTTTCTCAAATTATTCACGCCTCTTTTCCCTATTGACAGGAGTACATATGATTCCAATTTGTAAGCTTAATAGAATTCATATTAAATCAAAAACAGTTAGATTTGCATAATAAAAAATAACATTCGATGCATATAAACATAACATAATAAAATAATATATTTCTTTGCAGCATTCCTACACAGGAGTGGCATCCTACTTCTTGAGATATTTGTCATCAACATGTCTTTATCACATACTTCAAGGTAGCACAAAGTAGTGCTTCTTATAAAGTATCAAGGGCCGTGATTTGACTAGTACCTTATCATTTACATCCAAAAAAGAATCGCAAAATTTCTCGATACATTGCATATGTTCATTTTGCTGAGACATTGATGCAGCCACCGTGCTACAGAGGGTATGGATTTCTTGTGCGAGTTCAGCTTGATAATTGTTCACAACCGATCTGTTATAGGCATTCAGTTTATCCTCTCTACCTGTTCAACACTAAATAAGTCAGCAAACAGTAAGAAATTTCTTTCAGAAAAAGAAAAAGGAAAAGCTTATAAAGAAGACTACATACCAATTTTCATATATAATGAAGCATTATCTTGAAGAGATTTCTCCAAATCCGACCGTAAGACACAAGCTTGGTGAGCCAAAGCATTTTCTGTTTCAAAGTATTTAACAACATGATGCCGACACCGTATAACATATTTTCGAACGTGAAAAGTAGTTGAACATACCAGCTTTCTTCTGTTCAGATATAATAAAATCCCGCTCCTTAAGAGCATACTGGCATCCATTTAATTCGTCCTCAGTATTGATCAACAAACTACTGGTTTGGTTCAAGTTATTCTGCAAAGCTTTTCTTTAATAAGAATGCAATTATAGTTTGTATCCATGAAATGAGATGTTCCAACAAAACACACCTGGGTGGCATCAAGTTTGTTGCTCAATTCAGAGCATTGTTGAACCTCAGCATCAAACTTATCTCGCAATTCCTCAAATTGCTGAATACGAGAAATCAAACAGGTGTTAGTGGAATCATTATCACAGGATCACACAAAAAATCACATCCCACAACTTGAAACAATAGCATAACATAATCTGACCTTCTGATGGTTCTCTATCGTAACCCCCATTTGTTCAATTTGATCTGCCATTGCCTAAACATGACAGCAAGACGATACCAGAAGAAAAATTAGACACATTAGCCAAAGATAACCAATTGGAGTATCAGCCAAATCAACAAAAACATCTACATTGGCATAACAATCCAAAAATCCTTTGAACCCATACAACAGCATAGAACAGTTCTTCGCATAGGAATATTAAAATAACTCAAACGATGAGCTAGCTAAATGGTAAAGAGAAAAACTAAATGAGCAACGTGCACAACCTTTCTTTCAGATTCCTCCTGATAGTATCGTTCCTTCGGCATATATACGCCATTTTTCTCACGTGCAGCATATACCTCTGTATGAAGATATAATATTATCATTGAAGGTTAATAATTAATTCTAATGTGATACCTTTAATAGTTAACTATTCAAACAAATCTATTCCCCAGAAGAAGGCACAAAAAAAGAGTTACCCGCTTTAAGCCGTTCGATTTCACCATAAAGATCTTTAATAAGGGTTGATTTCATCATTTTCTGGTTCACCTACAATTGGCAATAACAGGGGAAAATATTTAAAGAAAAGGAATTAAATTTGTAGTCTTCTAGTATGTGTTAGTACAATCTGAAACAATATGTTATATACATGTAGGTAGATACTATTAAAAGCATCACAAAAATATTTACATCGGGAAGAGAACAGAAGACGAACTCAGCAAACAATATACAACAATGACCTGTTCACAGAATTACAAAAATGGCAAACCTCAGGCTTATTCTTTATATTCTTCGCTCTGTGGGCATAATCCAATGTGCTCAAGGTTTCTTCAAGACAATGGACAGCAGGAGATACCGTGGCAATGATGCATGTCTTGGTTCTTCCACCCAGCGAGTCGCGAAGCAAACGAGTGAGTTTGCTATCTCTGAATTCCAAATTTGAATTGTAAAAAGAAGATTTCTCTAGAGAACTTAAATGGAAAAAAGAATAAATAGTTCCCCAAAAATAGTTCAAACCTGTAAGGGATGTGGCCAAGATGCTCCACAAGAGCAGTTATTACTCTTCCTAAAGTAAGTAAACTCTTGTTTATCTCACCAGCTTCTCTGGCACGGCCCTAGACATTCAAATTGCACACTTTTAAAAAGAAAAATGAAGGGAGAGAGAGAGAGAGAATCAAGTAGTTCTACCACAAGAAAAATGTAAGACCAACAAAAACAGCATTCCATTTAGCTCGGAAGTACAGTGGTAGAATTTCAAATCAATATTGAAAATAGTGTAAACTACATTCCATGAAGCTTAAAGTGAGGAATTACCTCCCTTGCACCAGAACGAGAAATGTTTTCTGAACCAGCCAAATCAACTAAATTCAGCTTGCCACATTTGATAAGTTCTTCACCTTCTGGGGTTACTTCCTTAATGTGTATAGTTATGGAAAACAGAGAATGTGACCGACTGGAATACAAAAGAAACTCTAAGCAAGCAAAAAAATAATTCTACTACTAATATTAAAAGCAATAATAGAATTATAACCTCGATTGTTTGTTTAATAGTGTTTCTGCAGTGCGACGTTTTGCAGATCCCCTTTCAAGTAAAGTAAAAATCTCACTAGCACTTGTCACAATTTCCTCCTCTAATCCTCTAACAAGCACTCCACCTTTCCCATCTTCCATAAGTGGCAATTGTTTTTTCTGCTTGTCCTCCACAGGAACTCTAGATATTTCTTCAGGGGCTAACAAGTCAGTTATCTCCTCGTTATACAACTCTAAAAAAGTGACTTTGACACTATATTCTGCATTTTGACCCTCCAAAGTGTCAAATATTTGCTGAACAGCTCTAGGAATCACGCCTGCTTCTGGAGGCAACTCTCCATTAGGACCACTCTGCAAGAGAAAGTGGAGATCACATATAAAATTAGAAAAGTAGAACTCTCGAAAGTTTAAGATAGGAGAAAAAAACACTAAAGACAGTACCTTTGACCTCTTACATTCACCTTCCATTGTATAAGTTTTACCTGTACCAGTTTGTCCATAGGCAAAAATGGTACAATTAAAACCCTCCAAAACTTCATTGACAATGGGACTAACTGCTTGATCATATAAATCTCTTTGGCGAGCTGAAGGACCAAAAACCTGCAGATAACAATAATTAATCATTGTGTACTTCCAATATATCAGAAAAGTTGGAAAGAAAACAAGAGAACAACTGATAATGTATAAACTGAGATATTGGATCCTAATTGACCACCCTTAAATTCTGTCTGGGACCAAGAAAGTGAGTAAAAGACAGGAAAAGGAAAATACAGTAAAGACTAAAGGAAATCAAAAACTTTTTCCATGAAGTATAAACGTTTTTCCAAGGCATGAAAAGTGAGTGAACTGTATTACAGTTGATTTTAGGTTAAGTAAAAAGTATAAATAGGTGGATTGGAGTTTCTTAAGAATGCTTCACTTTGCTTTTATTATCTTTTCCTTTTCCTTTTCTTTTCCTATCACTTCATCAGAGTTCCCAACATAATCTTAATTGGCCTAATAAGGTAGAGGTGGATATATATTAGGCAACATGTACACTTACAAAGAATCCCAAATTCAATTATCATAACAGCAAAAAATTGATTGTTCATGATTAATTGTTATGGTATACACCCTCCGAACATCAAAGAATGGTTCGGGTACAAAAGAAAAATATGTAATGAGTAATGACTTGATACACAAGTCAAAACTATAATGTGCTATAAAGACTATATTACCCTCAAAATTTTAACCCATATTTAAAGAAAGAGAAGATTCGTACTCGTGTGGTCTGCTGGTACTATTATAAAACCAATATGAGAGTAAAATTGGAACTTATTTTATACTCTTTATTCTCTCCACTAATTTGACATTCTTAATTATTCTTAATTATGTCAAAAATATACTTAGCAATTCTTTTTGGGATGGAGTCTTTAGATAAGATTAATAATTTAAATTCCAACAAAAAAAACAAGAGCAATTTCAAATTTTTCACTTCGAGGTGCTACTTATCGGCTGTTTGAGGCTCAACATCAGAAAAAGAAACAAAACTTTGAATGTTGAGAAAACATGGGCCACAAAAGACCAAACAAAAAAAACACAAACGAAGATGTAAAGCTCTTATGCAACATTTTAATTTCAGTAACTTACAGCGACTATAATTTTGATGTCACATTTATTTAGTACATTTCTAAATAACTATTAAGCCTAATTTTGCATTACAGTTCAAAAGCAGAGCTTTCATACTGATAAATTATCTACTATAGGCTAATTACGCAATTGATGCAATAGCTGTAAATTCAATCCTGCAGCTCATTGAAACTGGCGTAACTTTCAGAGCTCTAATAATTAGCAGCTTCCTAAATTCCAGAAATAAAATTACACTGGAAAAGAATCCCAATATACAAGTGATTTAATAGCAAATACCACAAAAAAGCGGCAAAATACAATCAATCTAGCGCTTCAAATAAAAGCGAACGCAAGTAAAGGGTTCCATCCTACTCATAATAATAATAATAATAATAATAATAATAATAATAATAATAATAATAATAATAAAAAAAAAAAAATAAATAAATAAATAAATAAATAAATAAATAAACAAAGGTAATGAAAAAGAGCAGCTGGCAATTACCTTGTCAAACGTGAAAACCCTATCGATGTGCTTCCCAGCTATATTTTGAGAAACGGCTACCTCTCTCTGGTAATCGTTGCAGGTCACTACCTGTGGCGCATTATTCCGCAACTCTTCTTCACTAAATGGCCTGACAATACATATATGAAACTTAGTGAGATTAACAGGATTAACAGATTTACATACTGAAAGTTGAAATTGAAATGATTAGGGAGATAAAACCCTAAGCCATTACAATGTTACATATAAAATATACATATAAGAAGAGAGAGAATAAGCGTACCTACAACGAAGAAGAACCTGCACATTGACACCTTTTTCTTTCTCGTGGCGACCAGACATTTTCGAGCGAAGTGGAGACTGAGAATCACTGAAAGAACCTATTTTCGTTTCGAATTTCCCTCTCTCTCTCTCTCTCTCCCCGCTTCCGTGTGCCAGTTTTTGTGTAAAATCTGAAATTGGAGCGGGATGAGAGTGATGATTTGAAATTTAAGAGCCGCTCTTCCCTTACCTTTTGATCCGACGCTTGTAACTCTTGGATCTGACGGTTTATAAGTGGAGTATTTGATTTGATTAATATTTTATGTTACATTCCTTTGCCCCTGATGCCAGTATATTAATGTTGCTCTCACTTTACTTTATAAAAGAGGACAGTTTCAACTTGTGTTCCCTACGGGCCCAATTTGGAAAGCCCGTGTAAACAAAAGCTTGTCAACAAGATGACCCGTCATGGACACATTCCATTTGGGCCTATCCCTTGTCCCATTTTTCATAGGAATTTACATTTAACAATGGATGATTTACATATTCTATTATATTTTTAAAAAAAAATACAAAAATTGTATACTCATAAAATATTAACACAGTTAATACAATGTTATATTTATTTACAATATTAGTACAATTAGGACTCCTTAATTTAAGGAATTAGTATGCAATTAGGATTCCTTAATTTAAATTATTCTCTTTCCTTATCTAGAATAATTGTATTAATTAGTCACCCCTTCTTCTTCATTCAACGTATTCATGCTTGAAGGTTGCCGACCCATCATGGCCGATATTGTGTTCATGCTTGAAGGTTGCCAAGTGGGTGCCGATCCACCATAATATAATTTTCTATTTTCTTTAATTTGGGGTAGCCGCGGTATTTTGTGGAGTAATAATTTGTTTCGTAGATAGTGTTGTGCGAGTTTTGATTGGTGAATATCATGGATCAAAAGATTGCAGAAAGGAAGTTTTAGGGTCCAAGGAAATTCAGAGGGAGGGAGATAAATTATTCTCAAAATTGGAAGGTTTGTGCACTAATCAAACAATGAAAGCCCTTCTCTTTCTTCTTTATCTGTATGCCATCCAAACCCAGCTCTACTTCTGTTTTGCTACTCTTCCAGTTTCAGAAATGCTGATTTTGCCCATCTAGGTCCTTTCTAGGATCTTCAAACAAGCTCCACTTTCACCACAATGTCACCCTCACCGTTTCTCTCTCAGTCGGAACACCCCCACAGAACGTTATCATCACTCTGTTTCTGCAGTTTTTTCATAATGCAGTTGGTAGCCAAACTTTCATATCAAGGTAACCAATTCTGTTTTATTAAGTTTCTTTTTTTTTTTTTTGCATGTAATACAGTTGGTAACCAAACCTTCATGCAGTTGGTTGCCAAACTTTCAAACCAAGGTAACTAATTCATATTGCAAATGTAAAGGTAGATTGTTAATCTTGGTATAAAGGTTTGGTTACCTTGGTATAAAAGTTTGGTTACCAATTCAGTTTTATTAAGTTACCAATTTCGTTTGAATGTGATGCAGTTCGTAAACAACTATTCATACAAAGGTAACCATTTTAGCAAGGAGTGAGCTTCTCTGTAACTTTAGAGAGGAACACACCCGCCTCTCATGTACGGTTCGTTCCCTTATATTTCTAAGACATGTTTTGAAACTTGATATTTTTCTTGCATTAGCACCACATGTAACTCCTTAACTTTTCACTCAGTCTGAGATGACCATTATGGTATTATAACATGTATTCATTTCCATCCAGTCATTTGGTATTATAACATGTATTCATGCTGCTGCATTTACACTTAAAAAAGTTGTGGTGCTTATGCAGAACTTTGTATCGTTTACAGGTCACAAAATTGATCACTCTCTCCAACCTTTGGTTATATCGGACATTTAAAAAGCTTCAAGGGAGCAGGATATCAACCATGAATTAAAACATAGCCCACATGTACATATATTTTATTTATTTATTTACTTATTTGTTAACTATTATTTCAAAGTGTATGTGAGAAAGATGAAGATTTGAATTTGAATTATTAATTTTAATTTGAATTATTAATTATGACAGTTATTTCTCCTTGATTTTAGGTTTTCTTATTAATGTGAATTGTACTATTTTTGTAATATGGGTCCTAATTACACACTTTTTATAATTATTTGGTTAATGCACTATTCTTGTAATTACTTTTTATTTGTTGTATACTTATGTAAAGAACCCTTTAACAATCATCTCCGTGGAAAATTCCTCCTAAGATTATTTTTTGTGTGTTTTAAATTTTAGTATTTATATATATATATATATATATATATATATATATATATATATATATATATATATATATATATATATATAGTCCGGATCTTAAGCTCACCCCTTATCCAACTCATCCGAGCTCACCCCCCTTTAGCGACGAACCCGGCGACGGTTCGTTCATACAACTATGAAACCCCAGATTTTATGAATAAATATTTAATTTTTCTCAAAATAATTTTTTTATATATTATGGTGTGGATTTGATATAATAGTTATGGGTAGTATTTATAAATTTTGTAAAGTATGCAAGTTGTCATATTATATTCGATTGGTCGGGGAATATTCTTTTTGTCGGGAAATATCCGTACGACGGTACAATCATTGGTGGACCCCACAACGGAATTATTGTCGGATTGAGAAAACGACAAAAATAATTTATGAAAATAACGGCGGAAGTTTTACCGTTGATACTGTTGAACTACTCGCTAGTAAAAGTACAGTAATATGCCATATATATATATATATATATATATATATATATATTATATAATATATATTATATTTTTTTTAAAAGATTTTGCTTTAAATATGGACCGTCAGATTAAAGTAAATCAATCTGGACCGTTCATGGATTAGTTACTATGCATTTTATTTTCCTATAAATAGAAGCTCATTCATTCATTATTTTCTCACGAATTCACTGAACTCTAGAGAGAGAAACTATAGAGAGAAACTATAGAGAGAGAGAAGAAGAGTATTCTGCTACTTAACTACTTCCTTATTTCAGCTCTTCTTTAAAACGGTAAGGGGTTTTATTATTTCTTATTCATGAAGAGAACTGTTGTTATTCCATTTCTTATCATTCTGTTGGAATAACCTGTATACGCGGTCTACCCTATACTTGGTGACATTCTTCTATTATTTTGTTGGAACATCCTGTCTGTGTATTTTACACCGGACCTGGTTCCGTTTTTATTATTATTCTGTTGGAACATCCTGTCTGTGTGTTTTACACCGGACCTGGTTCCGTCTTGTTATTATTCTGTTAGAACATTCTGTCTGTGTGTTTTATACCGGACCTGGTTCCATTATTTATTATTCTGTCGGAATATCCTGTCTGTGCGTTTACGCCGGACCTGGTTCCAATATTTATTATTCTGTCGGAATATCATGTCTGTGCGTTTACGCCGGACCTGGTTCCATTATTTATTATTCTGTTGGAATAACCTGTCTGTGCGGTCTATCGCATGCATGGTGATTTCTTTTGTTATTCCATTCTTTATTATACTCAGTTGGTTAAGTTTTGACTTCTATACTCTATGAAATTTGTGGAATATCCTTGATAATTGCGGTTCATTCAGTATATTTTTATGAAAATATTCTTCTAAGCATTTTTGAATTTTACTCCACAAAGCAGTATCATGTTGACAATTTGGGCGTTGTTAATTCTTGGATAAATTAATTCTTGAACTTGTTTTATTGAATTCTTATATCATTATCATCATCCTCATGTTTATAAAATGTTAAAAGTCATCTGTGGCCTGTAGTGCATAGATGGACTTGGTATGATTATGACCAGGGATTATTCGGTATAATCATGACCGTAATGTTACAAATGATGTGGTAAAAGTCCTCATTAGCCCGTAGTGCATTGATGGACAGTTGTTGGCATGATCATGACTTTTAATGAATACATGAATATCCTTGGCCGTAGTGCAGAGGTGATTCGATGATGTGGATTATTTTATTAAGCTGAGTCCCAGCGATCACAGTGTTGAAAAAACCTTTTAAATCATAAAAGATAGTAGAGTTTATTTTCTACTTGACTCTGTTAATGGATTGCTTGTTCCGCTGCAGTTAAACTTGATGTCTATTATATTTTATCAGTTTAACATTGTTGAAGGCTAATGATAATTTATTCTACATTATCTTAGTCATAATATTTCTTACTGGGCTAGTTGAGCTCACCCTTTCTTTCACTGTTCTCTTCAGGAAATGAGAACGTATCTGGGGCAAGTCGGGAAACGGAGTGATGGTCCGAATGATAGTATTAGTTAGTAGTCCTCACTATTCTATGTAATGGTGTGTTAATAAATGTAATGAGGACTCCTTTTGAGTATGAATACTCTCTAGAAGATAATATTTGTATTCAAACTCACAGTTTATGTTTTGTCGTATTGTACACGACAATTGTATTAGTAAGTTGTATTTGTATTCTGTACTATGTATCTGACGACTCAAGATGAGTGATGTATACCTAATTTTGGGGGCGTCACAGTTGGTATCAGAGCTTAGGGATATGATCCCTGGCTAAGATGTGAGAATAGAACTAGGAGGGGAGAGACGAGAAATTTCTTTGCTAGTATGACCTACCTAAGTTTATTTGGTATTTAATTGGTCGGTCAAAGTATATGGATAATATGTTATATGTTAATTAACCCTTGTTTTGTTGCAGTATTTGCAAATGGCATCCGAAAATATTGAGATAATCAATGAAGCACATGAGACCATTGAATCACCAACGATCAATGCTCAGGGTAATGTGCAACCAGAGGACAATAATCCTCATGAAAACAATAACACCGATGAAATAGTGAATGATGGGATGGTCAGAGGCTTTATGCAATTTATGCAACAACAAAATAACACTCGGACGGTCACCGCTAAGCAGTTCAAGGAGCAATTCATGCAACAACGGGCGAGAGCGGCTCCTATCCAAAATGAAGGAGGAAACAATGACAACCCACGGTTGGTCACCGCTAAGCAATTCAAGGAGCTAGGACCGCCGGAGTTTTTTGGAAAGCCAGAACCACTTAAGGCGGAGACGTTGTTAAAGCAGATCACCGAGATATTTTGTGACGCCCCTAAAATAGGTATACAACACCCATTCTGAGTCGCCAAAATACATGGTACAGAAATAACTACATCTTTATTATTACAACACAAAAACTGTGAGTTTAAATACAAATATTGTCATTTAGACAATATTCACACTCAAATAAGTCCTCACTACAATTATTGATGCATTATTTCACAAAAATGGTGAGGACTACTAAAGTAACTTCTAGAACCATCATTCCATACCCCGACTAGTACTCGCTACATTCTCGCCTCCTGAGAAAAATGGAACAAAAAGGAAAAGGATGAGCTCAACTAGCCCAGTAAAGAACATTATGACTAAGATAATACAGAACAAATTATCGTTAGTCTTCAACAGGGAAAAATCTAATAGAATACAATAGACAACAAGTTTTAAATCAATAACTGCAGCGGAAACAGCAAACCATTAGAAGAGTCAAGTAGGGAATGAGTTCTACTATCTTCTAAGATTTAAAAGTCCATCATCAATATTTTATCCCTGTAACAACAATCAATAACCATCTTTAATCAAATATTCATCTTTGCACTACAGGCCAAAGATATTCATTTGTATCACCAGTCGGTCATGTTCATCTCAACACCTGTTCATCTTTGCACTACGGGCCAAAGATATTCATCAGTTAATCATTCATCTTTGCACTACGGGCCAAAGATATTCAGTAATATCATCATTTAAGACTGAGGATGATGAAAAATATCTTAAAGAAAACGAATCCAGTGAAACAAAATAACAAATATTAAGGATTCGTATTTCGATTTATCCATGTCAAAAAATACCTTATAATTATTCATAGTGAAGTAGAATTCAAGAATGATCAAAACATGGATACAATCAAAGCTAGTACCCAGAATAGATATTTTGGACGAAAAGAAGAAAATTTTATTTTTCGGTAAATAGTAACTCGTGAATAGTAACTCATGAATAGTAACCCCGACGTGAAAATAACACCTCTTACCTCATAAAGACAGTACTTCTGGTCGGAATACCAGTATAAGGCTGAAAGACACTTGCTCTGATGAATAGAAACTCTCAAAGTATCTAAATACTCACAAAATACACTCAATAATCTAGAGAGAGAAAGAGAGAAAACTTGTTTCTGGTGTGATTATCAATTCTAACTTAGTCCTCTATTTATAGGAAAATGTTAGCACGCCGAAGCAGACTTAACCTGCAACCTGATGGCTTTACCTGCTACTATTCCCACCCACCACATTTGAATAAAAATCTCAGCACATTTCTTCACCAACCAAGAGTGGGGCCCACCAATTCTAGAATTTTCTACCAAAATGATTAACTCTGAAAATTCAACAATTTCTGAACCAGTCATCTTGTAAAATTCATAATAAATTATACGTTCATTTTTAACGGTTCAAAATTTGTGGACATATACTCAACTTATATATGTATAACATATCCAAAAATTACCACGATCCAACGGTCGGATTAAAAATTATAACCCCCGCAAAATATCTCAAAAACCCTGATTTTTAATACCTCTATTCCGACAAAAATACTGATAAAAACCTCAACATTAACTCCTTCATTTTTAACCACAAAAATATATCCCTTATTTATATCCACAAAAATAAATATTTCCTTATCATATGAATCAATAATTAATTATTCACAAATAATATTACAGAATCACATTTATGACAACCAGGCCGTTCCCAGGAAAGAGGGGGCTTTCCAATAAGGATTTCTCCTTATTGGCACGCAATTAGATGACCAAACCTCTCCTTAGACAGAACTTTCTAGACATTACCAATAATGTTATCTAATAATATTATTCAAATAATATGAATTATTGATCTGATAATGGGAAATACTGTGTAGTGACAATTATTGAAACAACAGTAATATAAAATATCAACGCAGCAATTATTGAATCAATAAAATAAAATACTGAACAGTAATTACTGTAACCATTATTGAGTAGTGCCTTCTTACGTAAGAATCAATAATTGGTGCAATACAGTGTGCTACTGTGTAACAACGCGTATTACTGTGTTTTAACCACTGGGTATTCCAACGTATTAACGGTAACAACTACGCCGTTATTAATAAAAAACATATACTTGTCGTTTTCTTCATCCAATCGCTTTCCGTTATGGGGCCCACAAAAGACTGCGCCGTCGTACGAATATTCCCCGACAGGAAGAATATTCCACGACCAAACGAATATTCCCCGACAACAATGAATATTTTATAACCACCTGCTTATTTGAAATATTTGCGCATTTTACCCATAACTAACCTCATTAATCAATTTAACACTTACTATTTCAAAATAATAAATAGAGGGAATTTAAATTTTATTTATTAATAATTTGGGGTCTTACATATTTGATGTCTTGGGATGCTCCGAGGAGCAAAAGGTTCCCTTTGCCACATTTATGTTGCTTGAAGAGGCAGATTACTGGTGGGAATCTGTAAAACGTACCCAGCCTGACACACTCAAGATGTCTTGGGAGAAGTTCCAATAATTGTTCAATGACAAGTACTTTCCCGAAAGTATTCGTCACATGAAGGAGGTGGAATTTATCAAGTTGGAGCAAAACAACATGACCGTGTCGCAATACGAAGCCAAGTTTGCCGAGTTGTCCCGATTTGCGTCCCACTTGGTGGATAATGAAGAGAGAATGACGCGGATGTTTTTAAGAGGTTTGAAATCGGAGATACGTCAATATCTTATTTCTCATAAACTGTGTCTGTATTCAGATATTGTAAATAGGGCTCAATTAGTAGAGCGTGATAACGAGTCAACGCAACCAAAAGAGAGTAGCCGAAAAAATTATAATACTAGTGATAACAGTCATCAAAGCGGTGACAATAAGCATGGAGGGAATCAACATGCCAGAAATGGTAACCACTTCAATGGTAATCATGGTCAAAACAATAAGAATGGACATTTCAAGAAGAGAAAATTCAACAATGATGTAAAGACGTCAGCACCAGCACCCGTTGTTATGGAAGGAGAACGACCACCTATCATATGCTTCAAATGCGGAGGGGAGGGACACATCAGTCTAAACTGCGCGATGCCATCCAAAGCATGCTATAATTGTGGAAGAGAAGGTCACTTAGCCCGATTTTGTCGTTCATCGAAGACAAGTTCAGATAGGATGGAGGCACCAAAGACCGTCCCAAAAAAACCAAAGTCAGTAGTTTAAGAGAAAGCGTTTTTTTTTCGTGACGAGGAACCTGAATAAAATTATCACGGGTATGTTAGTCATAAACTATTGCGAAGTCTATACCGTGTTAGATACAGGTTCTACTCACTCTTTTATTCACCTAGTTGTGTTCAATGTTTGAAGTTAACTCCGGAGAACTTAGACTTTGATATGTCTGTTTAAACTCAGTTGAGTGAAATCTTCGTTACCTCCACTATTTATAAATCTTGTTCAAATCAACACTTTCACGTTACCTGTCGATCTTATCTCTTTGAAAATACTTGCCTTTGATGTGATTTTTTTGAAACGATTGGTTCACTACTCATCATGCTTCTCGTAAGGTTGTTAGCTTTCATACTCCTAACCACCCTGTTATGCGGATTCAAAGTAACCAAACCACTAAAGTCAATCATTGTCATATCAAGCCATAAATAAAGAGCCCCGATCCTTTAGTTGTTAACTTTCTTGTGTGGAATGCACCGAAGTCAGACTTTCGGTAGGGGACGTTGTGAGTAACGGTGACAAATTAATAGATATCAATGTGACGTGTTATCCAAGTCTTGGACGAGAGTCACAGTTTTGAATGATATTTCTATTGTTAATAAATTTTCTGACGTATTCTTGAAGACTTCTTAGCTTACCCCTAGAGCGTGAAATCGAATTTTGTATTGACCCCAGTACAAAACCCATTTCTTAAACCCTCAAATATTTATTCAACTAAAGCGAACGTAACATGCGCCAAAGACGTTGGCTCGAGCTGTTAAAGATTATGATCATACCATACCATCGTGGAAAAGCGAACGTGGTAGCTGATGCGTTGAGTAGAAGATCGTATGCGGTTACAAGTGCGAATATACGAACCCACGTGAAGATAACGAATATATGATTAGAATCGATTTTAATCGATAAAGTTAAAGCCGTTCAAGCTACATACTCAGAGCTGATAAATGAGAAGAAGAAGGTTCAAGAGGGCGTTATTCTAGAAACAAGAATCGACGAAGAGAGAAAATCTCAACTCTCGATTTAATTGGCCCATTTGAAATCTTCGATGAAGTAGGAACTGTGGCCTATAGACTCGTTTTACCGCCTAGTATGTTGCGTGTTCAGAACATTTTTTTTTACATATCGATGTTACGTAAATATGTGGACGACCCGAACGACATTATTAATTTAGAACCGGACGAGATAGCAAAAGATTTAACGTATGAGGAGATACGTGTTAACATCTTGGATAAGAAGGATCATATTCGATGCATAAAGGTTATACCTCAAGAGTTAGAATTTGAAGTGAAGTCAAGGTATCCTCACATGTTCGGCATACCAAGTACGTACGTAAATTTCGAGGGCGAAATTCCATAAGGAGGGGAGATTGTGAAACCCCAGATTTTATGAATAAATATTTAATTTTTCTCAAAATAATTTTTTTTTATATTATGGTGTGGATTTGATATAATAGTTATGGGTAATATTTATAAATTTTGTAAAGTATGCAAGTTGTCATATTATATTCGATTGGTCGGGGAATATTCTTTTTGTCGGGGAATATCCGTACGACGGTACAATTATTGGTGGACCCCACAACGGAATTATTGTCGGATTCAAAAAAACGACAAAAAATACTTTATGAAAATAACGGCGGAAGTTTTACCGTTGATACTATTGAACTACTCACTAGTAAAAGTACAGTAATATGCCATATATATATATTATATAATATATATTATATTTTATTTAAAAGATTTTACTTTAAATATGGACCGTCAGATTAAAGTAAATCAATCTGGACCGTTCATGGATTAGTTACTATGCATTTCATTTTCCTATAAATAGAAGCTCATTCCTTCATTATTTTCTCACGAATTCACTGAACTCTAGAGAGAGAAACTATAGAGAGAAACTATAGAGAGAGAGAAGAAGAGTATTCTGCTACTTAACTACTTCCTTATTTCAGTTCTTCTTTAAAACGGTAAGGGGTGTTATTCTTTCTTATTCATGAAGAGAACTGTTGTTATTCCATTTCTTATTATTCTGTTGGAATAACCTGTATACGCGGTCTACCCTATACTTGGTGACATTCTTCTATTATTCTGTTGGAACATCCTGTCTGTGTATTTTACACCGGACCTGGTTCCGTTTTTATTATTATTCTGTTGGAACATCCTGTCTGTGTGTTTTACACCGGACCTGGTTCCGTCTTGTTATTATTCTGTTGGAACATTCTGTCTGTGTGTTTTACACCGGACCTGGATCCATTATTTATTATTCTGTCGGAATATCCTGTCTGTGCGTTTACGCCGGACCTGGTTCCATTATTTATTATTCTGTCGGAATATCCTGTCTGTGCGGTCTATCGCATGCATGGTGATTTCTTTTGTTATTCCATTCTTTATTATACTCAGTTGGTTAAGTTTTGACTTCTATACTCCATGAAATTTGTGGAATATCCTTGATAATTGCGGTTCATTCAGTATATTTTTATGAAAATATTCTTCTAAGTATTTTTGAATTTTACTCCACAAAGCAGTATCATGTTGACAATTTGGGCGTTGTTAATTCTTGGATAAATTAATTCTTGAACTTGTTTTATTGAATTCTTATATCATTGTCATCATCCTCATATTTATAAAATGTTAAAAGTCATCTATGGCCTGTAGTGCATAGATGGACTTGGTATGATTATGACCAGGGATTATTCGGTATAATCATTACCGTAATGTTACAAATGATGTGGTAAAAGTCCTCATTGGCCCGTAGTGCGTTGATGGACAGTTGTTGGCATGATCATGACTTTTAATGAATACACGAATATCCTTGGCCGTAATGCAGGGGTGATTCGATGATGTGGATTATTTTATTAAGCTGAGTCCCAGCGATCACAGTGTTGAAAAAACCTTTTAAATCATAAAAGATAGTAGAGTTTATTTTCTACTTGACTCTTTTAATGGATTGCTTGTTCCGCTGCAGTTAAACTTGATGTCTATTATATTTTATCAGTTTAACATTGTTGAAGGCTAATGATAATTTATTCTACATTATCTTAGTCATAATATTTCTTACTGGGCTAGTTGAGCTCACCCTTTCTTTCACTGTTCTCTTCAGGAAATGAGAACGTAGCTGGGGCAAGTCGGAAAACGGAGTGATGGTCCGAATGATAGTATTAGTTAGTAGTCCTCACTATTATATGTAATGGTGTGTTAATAAATGTAATGAGGACTCTTTTTGAGTATGAATACTCTCTAGAAGATAATATTTGTATTCAAACTCATAGTTTATGTTTTGTCGTATTGTACACGACAGTTGTATTAGTAAGTTGTATTTGTATTCTGTACTATGTATCTGACGACCCAAGATGAGTGATGTATACCTAATTTTGGGGGCGTCACAACAACCGTCGTATATACTTTTAGTGATGGACAATATATAGTGTCGCTAAAAGTATAGACGACGGTTGTATGACTGAACCGTCGTCGGGTCTGTTGCTAAAGGGGGGGTGAGCTTGGGTGAGTTAAATAAGGGGTGAATTTAAGATCCGGATATATATATATATATATATATATATATATATATATATATATATATATATATATATATATATATATATATATATATGTATATATATATATATAATGTATATATATATATATATATGTATATATATAATATTAAGGGAAAATGTATATATACAGTTGGCTATGGCGACGATTTTATGGTGGATTCAGAGTGGGAATTGGGTCAGTGATGTGACGCCCCCAAAATAGGTATACAACACCCATTCTGAGTCGCCAAAATACATGGTACAGAAACAACTACATCTTTATTATTACAACACAAGAACTGTGAGTTTAAATACAAATATTGTCATTTAGACAATATCCACACTCAAATAAGTCCTCACTACAATTATTGATACATTATTTCACAAAAATGGTGAGGACTACTAAAGTAACTTCTAGAACCATCATTCCATACCCCGACTAGTACTCGCTACATTCTCGCCTCCTGAGAAAAATGGAACAAAAAGAAAAAGGGTGAGCTCAACTAGCCCAGTAAAGAACATTATGACTAAGATAATACAGAACAAATTATCGTTAGTCTTCAACAGGGAAAAATCTAATAGAATACAATAGACAACAAGTTTTAAATCAATAACTGCAGCGGAAACAGCAAACTATTAGAAGAGTCAAGTAGAGAATGAGTTCTACTATCTTCTAAGATTTAAAAGTCCATCATCAATATTTTATCCATGTAACAACAATCAATAACCATCTTTAATCAAATATTCATCTTTGCACTACAGGCCAAAGATATTCATTTGTATCAGCAGTCGGTCATGTTCATCTCAACACCTGTTCATCTTTGCACTACGGGTCAAAGATATTCATCAGTTAATCATTCATCTTTGCAATACGGGCCAAAGATATTCAGTAATATCATCATTTAGGACTGAGGATGATGAAAAATATCTTAAAAAAAACGAATCCAGTGAAACAAAATAACAAATATTAAGGATTCGTATTTCGATTTATCTATGTCCAAAAATACCTTATAATTATTCATAGTGAAGTAGAATTCAAGAATGATCAAAACATGGATACAATCAAAGCTAGTACCCAGAATAGATATTTTGGACGAAAAGAAGAAAATTTTATTTTTCGGTGAATAGTAACTCGTGAATAGTAACTCAACTTATATATGTATAACATATCCAAAAATTACCACGATCCAAAGGTCGGATTAAAAATTATAACCCCCGCAAAATATCTCAAAAACCCTGATTTTTAATACCTCCATTCCGACAAAAATACTGATAAAAACCTCAACATTAACTCCTTCATTTTTAACCACAAAAATATATCCCTCATTTATATCCACAAAAATAAATATTTCTTTATCATATGAATCAATAATTAATTATTCACAAATAATATTACAGAATCACATTTATGACAACCAGGCCGTTTCCAGGAAAGAGGGGGCTTTCCAATAAGGATTTCTCCTTACTGGCGCGCAATTAGATGACCAAACCTCTCATTAGACAGAACTTTCTAGACATTGCCAATAATGTTATCTAATAATATTATTCAAATAATATGAATTATTGATCTAATAATGGGAAATACTGTATAGTGACAATTATTGAAACAACAATAATATAAAATATCAACGCAGCAATTATTGAATCAATAAAATAAAATACTGAATAATAATTACTGTAACCATTATTGAGTAGTGCCTTCTTACGTAAGAATCAATAATTGGTGCAATACAGTGTGCTACTGTGTAACAACGCGTATTACTGTGTTTTAACCACCGGGTATTCCAACAGTATTAACGGTAACAACTACGCCGTTATTAATAAAAAACATATACTTGTCGTTTTCTTCATCCAATCGCTTTCCGTTATGGGGCCCACAAAAGACTGCGCCGTCGTACGAATATTCCCCGACAGGAAGAATATTCCACGACCAAACGAATATTCCCCGACAACAATGAATATTTTATAACCACCTACTTATTTGAAATATTTGCGCATTTTACCCATAACTAACCTCATTAATCAATTTAACACTTACTATTTCAAAATAATAAATAGAGGGAATTTAAATTTCATTTATTAATAATTTGGGGTCTTACAACCTCCCCTCCTTATGAAATTTCGTCCTCGAAATTGACGTACGTACCTGGTGTTTCGAAAAGATGAGGATACCTCGCTTTCATTTCCGTTTCTAACTCCCAGGTCATTTCCTCAATAGCATGGTTTCTCTACAAAACTTTAACTTGTGGTATGACCTTCGTGCGTAGGACATGCTCCTTTCTATCCAAGATCTTGACAGGTACCTATTCGTACGTTAAGTCTTCAGCTATCTCGTCCGGTTCTAACTCAATAACGTGGTCTGGGTCTTTCACATATTTACGTAACACAGATATATAAAAAATATTATGAACACGAGACATACTTGGAGGTAACGCGAGTCTATAGGCCACATTTTCTACTCGGTCAAGAATCTGAAATGGACCAATAAATCGTGGATTGAGCTTTTCTCTCTTCCCAAATCTTGTAACCCCTTTCCATGGAGCCACACGCAACAATACATGATCCCCAATGTCAAATTCCACGTCCTTTCGATGAAGATCCGCATAACTCTTTTGTCGATCCTGTGCCGTTTGTATACGTTGTCGAATCGTTTGGATCTTCTCTGTAGTTATGCGTACCAACTCTGGTCCCAACAATGTTGCGTCACCCACCTCGTCCCAGCATACTGGGGAGCGACACTTTCGTTAATATAATGCTTCAAATGGGGTCACACCTATACTTGCCTGATAACTGTTATTGTAAGAGAATTTCACCAATGGTAGGTACTTATCCCAACTCCCTTTGAAATCTAGGACACAAAGTGTAAGACCCCAAATTATTAATAAATGAAATTTAAATTCCCTCTATTTATTATTTTGAAATAGTAAGTGTTAAATTGATTAATGAGGTTAGTTATGGGTAAAATGCGTAAATATTTTAAATAAGCAAGTGGTTATAAAATATTCATTGTTGTCGGGGAATATTCGTTTGGTCGTGGAATATTCTTCCTGTCGGGGAATATTCGTACGACGGCGCAGTCTTTTGTGGGTCCCATAACGGAAAGCGATTGGATGAAGAAAACGACAAGTATATGTTTTTTATTAATAACGGCGTAGTTGTTATCGTTAATACTGTTGGAATACCCGGTGGTTAAAACACAGTAATACGCGTTGTTACACAGTAGCACACTGTATTGCACCAATTATTGATTCTTACGTAAGAAGGCACTACTCAATAATGGTTACAGTAATTACTGTTCAGTATTTTATTTTATTGATTCAATAATTGCTTCGTTGATATTTTATATTACTGTTGTTTCAATAATTGTCACTACACAGTATTTCCCATTATCAGATCAATAATTCATATTATTTGAATAATATTATTAGATAACATTATTGGCAATGTCTAGAAAGTTCTGTCTAAGGAGAGGTTTGGTCATCTAATTGCGCGCCAGTAAGGAGAAATCCTTATTGGAAAGCCCCCTCTTTCCTGGGAACGGCCTGGTTGTCATAAATGTGATTCTGTAATATTATTTGTAAATAATTAATTATTGATTCATATGATAAGGAAATATTTATTTTTGTGGATATAAATGAGGGATATATTTTTGTGGTTAAAAAATGAAGGAGTTAATGTTGAGGTTTTTATCAGTATTTTTGTCGGAATGGAGGTATTAAAAATCATGGTTTTTGAGATATTTTGCGGGAGTTATAATTTTTAATCCGACCGTTGGATCGTGGTAATTTTTGGATATGTTATACATATATAAGTTGAGTATATGTCCACAAATTTTGAACCGTTAAAAATGAACGTATGATTTATTATGAATTTTACGAGATGACTGGTTCAGAAATTGTTGAATTTTCGGAGTTAATCATTTTGGTAGAAAATTCTAGAATTGGTGGGCCCCACTCTTGGTTGGTGAAGAAATGTGCTGAGATTTTTATTCAAATGTGGTGGGTGGGAATAGTAGCAGGTAAAGCCATCAGGTTGCAGGTTAAGTCTGCTTCGGCGTGCTAACATTTTCCTATAAATAGAGGGCTAAGTTAGAATTGAAAATCACACCAGAAATAAGTTTTCTCTCTTTCTCTCTCTAGATTATTGAGTGTATTTTGTGAGTATTTAGATACTTTGAGAGTTTCTATTCATCAGAGCAAGTGTCTTTCAGCCTTATACCGGTATTCCGACCAGAAGTACTGTCTGTACGAGGTAAGGGATGTTATTTTATTCAAAAATGATATTATTTCTTCAATATCATTATGCCGAAATATTGGTTGGAAATTTTTATCAAATTTGGAACTTTTCACGTCGGGGTTACTATTCATGAGTTACTATTCACGAGTTACTATTCACGAGTTACTATTCACCGAAAAATAAAATTTTCTTCTTTTCGTCCAAAATATCTATTCTGGGTACTAGCTTTGATTGTATCCATGTTTTGATCATTCTTGAATTCTACTTCACTATGAATAATTATAAGGTATTTTTGGACATGAATAAATCGAAATATGAATCCTTAATATTTGTTATTTTGTTTCACTGGATTCGTTTTCTTTAATATATTTTTCATCATCCTCAGTCCTAAATGATGATATTACTGAATATCTTTGGCCGTAGTGCAAAGATGAATGATTAACTGATGAATATCTTTGGCCCGTAGTGCAAAGATGAACAGGTGTTGAGATGAACATGACCGACTGGTGATACAAATGAATATCTTTGGCCTGTAGTGCAAAGATGAATATTTGATTAAAGATGGTTATTGATTGTTGTTACAGGGATAAAATATTGATGATGGACTTTTAAATCTTAGAAGATAGTAGAACTCATTCTCTACTTGACTCTTCTAATGGTTTGCTGTTTCCGCTGCAGTTATTGATTTAAAACTTGTTGTCTATTGTATTCTATTAGATTTTTCCCTGTTGAAGACTAACGATAATTTGTTCTGTATTATCTTAGTCATAATGTTCTTTACTGGGCTAGTTGAGCTCATCCTTTTCCTTTTTGTTCCATTTTTCTCAGGAGGCGAGAATGTAGCGAGTACTAGTCGGGGTATGGAATGATGGTTCTAGAAGTTACTTTAGTAGTCCTCACTATTTTTGAAATAATGTATCAATAATTGTAATGAGGGCTTATTTGAGTGTGGATATTGTCTAAATGACAATATTTGTATTTAAACTCACAGTTCTTGTGTTGTAATAATAAAGATGTAGTTGTTTCTGTACCATGTATTTTGGCGACTCAGAATGGGTGTTGTATACCTATTTTGGGGGCGTCACAGTTGGTATCAGAGCTTAGGGATATGATCTCTGGCGGAGATCGGGGAATAGAACTAGGAGGGGAGAGACGAATCCTTCGCTAGTGTGTCCTACCTAAGCTTATTTATTGGTCAGTCATAATATAGGGGTATTATGTGATTTGTTAATTTATTTAATTAACCCTTGTTTTATGGCAGTATTTGAGAATGTCGACTGAGAATGTTAATAGTGGAGTAAATGAGACCGTGGAGACACCGGTGCTTACCAACGAGGAGAACGTGCAACAGGCTGGCAATGTTCCTCCTGTGAACAACACCAATGAGCAGATGATGAACGATGGAATGTTTAGAAGTTTTTTGCAATTCATGCAAAACCAGACAAGGGAGACTCGTGTTCAAAATACAGGAGGAAATGATAGCAATTCACGGTTTGTCACAGCCAAACAGTTCAAAGAATTGGGACCACCAGAATTTAAGGGAAAGCCGGATCCGATCATGGCGGAAACGTGGGTCAAGCAAATTACCAAGATATTCGATGTCTTGGGATGCACGGAGGAACAGAAGGTTCCATTCGCCACCTTTATGTTCCGTGGCGAGGCAGATTACTGGTGGGAGTCTGTGAAGCGTACCCATCCAACCGCACTCAGCATGTCTTGGGAGACATTTCAAAAACTGTTCAATGACAAGTACTTTCCTGAAAGTATTCGTCATATGAAGGAGGTAGAGTTTATTAGACTAGAGCAGAATAATATGACGGTATCTCAGTACGAGGCAAAGTTTGCAGAGTTGTCCAGGTTTGCACCTCATTTGGTGGAGAATGAGGAACGTATGACGAGGATGTTTCTGAGAGGTTTGAAATCCGGCATACGTCAATATCTCATTTCTCATAAATTTTCTCTCTATTCAGATGTTGTCAACAGGGCTCAATTATTAGAGCGAGATAACGAGTACGGTCAACTGAGGGATCACAACCAGGATCATATCGGTGACAGCAGTCATCAGAACAATGATAACCAGCGGAGAAAGAAAAATACAGACAAGAACGGCAACCACTCTGGTGGTAATCGTGGCTATGAAAATAGAAGAAGCGAGTCGGGAGGAGATTTTAAAAAGAGGAGATTCAACAATGACAATACGAAGACGTCAGCACCAACAGCAATTGGTTCCAAGGGAGGAGAACGACCACCGGTTATATGCTATAAGTGCGGAAAAGAAGGACATATCAGCCCAAACTGCCCACAACAGTTTAAGGTATGTTATAATTGTGGAAAGGAAGGACATATCGCTCGAGATTGCACTGTAGCAAAACCAAGTCCAGCGGGGATGGTGACTCAAAAAGCTGTCCCAGAAAAGATAAAGTCAACGGTTCCTGGAAGAGCGTTTGTCGTGACTGGTCAACATGCGAGGAACCCAAACGAGGTGATCACGGGTAAGCTAATCATAAATTCATGCGAAGTTTATACCTTATTAGATACCGGTTCTACCCATTCTTTTATCTCTCCTGCTTGTGCTCAACGTTTAAACTTGACTCCGGAGAAGTTAGACTTTGATTTATCTGTGGAGACTCCGTTAGGAGAAACTTTCATCACATCCACTGTTTATAAATCTTGTGTGATCCAAGTTGGCACCATCACCTTACCTGTTGACCTTATCTCTTTAAAGATACTTGCTTTTGATGTGATTTTAGGGATTGATTGGCTAACTACTCATCATGCCAAAATTGATTGTTTTCGTAAGGTTGTTAGTTTTCATATTCCTAACCAACCTGTTGTACGAATTCAAACAACTAAGCCATTAAAATCAATCACTGTTATATCAAGCCATAAAGCCATTCGTTTATTAAAAAACGGATGTCAAGCTTTCTTAGCCCATGTTATGGATTTGAATAAAGACACGTCAAATTTGAATAATATTCCTGTTGTTATTGACTTTCCTGACGTATTTCCTGAAGAACTTCCCGGTCTACCCCCGGAACGAGAAATTGAATTCTTTATTGATCTTGAACCTGGTACAAAGCCCATTTCTAAAACCCCATATCGAATGGCTCCTATTGAACTTCAGGAGTTAAAGGTCCAACTACAAGAGTTGTTGGACATCGGTTTCATTCGTCCTAGTACATCTCCTTGGGGTGCTCCTGTTTTATTTGTAAAGAAAAAAGACGGGAGTATGCGACTTTGTATTGATTACCGGGAATTAAACCATGTCACTATTAAGAATAGGTATCCGCTACCTCGTATTGATGACCTGTTTGACCAGTTACAAGGAGCACAGTTCTTTTCAAAGATCGATCTTCGTTCTGGATATCATCAGCTGAAGGTTAAAACTGAGGATATTCCAAAGACTGCCTTCAGAACTCGGTACGGGCATTATGAGTTCCTAGTTATGTCTTTTGGATTGACTAATGCTCCTGCGGCTTTCATGGATATGATGAACCGAGTATTTAAGGATTATTTGGATCAGTTCGTTGTTGTCTTTATTGATGACATCCTCATATATTCCAAAAGCCGTGAAGATCATGAGCATCATTTGAAGCTGGTACTCCAAAGGCTGCGTGAAAATAAGTTATATGCCAAGTTAAAGAAATGCGAGTTCTGGCTTGAGGAAGTAGCTTTCCTAGGGCACGTGGTGTCAAAACATGGAGTATCTGTTGACCCGGCGAAGATTGAAGCAATACAAAGTTGGGAGCAACCAAAGACGGTGACCGAAGTACGTAGCTTTCTAGGCTTAGCTGGTTATTATCGAAGATTCGTGGAAGGGTTTTCTCGAATCGCTACCCCGTTAACTCAGCTGACTCGGAAAGATATCAAATTCGTATGGAGCGAGGAATGCGAGAAGAGTTTTCAAGAGCTTAAGAGGAGACTCATTTCGGCACCTGTTCTGACAATACCATCTGGTTCGGATGGATTTGTTATCTACAGTGATGCTTCAGGCAAAGGGTTAGGATGTGTTCTCATGCAACATGGGAAAGTCATAGCCTATGCCTCGCGACAACTCAAAGAATATGAGAGGAATTATCCTACTCATGATTTGGAGTTGGCAGCAGTAGTTTTCGCGTTGAAGATCTGGAGACACTACCTGTATGGGGAGAAAGTGGAGATCTATACAGATCATAAAAGCCTTAAATATTTCTTCACCCAAAAGGAACTCAACATGCGGCAGCGACGTTGGCTCGAGCTGTTGAAAGATTACGATCATACCATCCAATATCATCCTGGAAAAGCAAACGTAGTAGCTGACGCATTGAGTAGAAGATCATATGCGGGTACGAGTGCAATGTTGTTAACACAAAGGCCCATTTTGTATGACTTGCAAAGGATGGAGATAGAGATGAAGGCTCCAAGTACCCACATGATGATATCAAATATACGAGTAGAACCGACTTTAATCGATAAAGTTAAAGCTGCTCAAGCTACGGACATAGAGCTGATGCGTATGAAGAAGAAAGTGCAAGAAGGTTCTATTCCAGAAGCAAGAATCGATGAAGAAGGAATACTTCGAGTTCACTCTAGACTCTGTGTTCCTAACAATTCTGATTTGAAGTACAAGATCATGATGGAAGCACACAATACACCATTTGCAATCCATCCTGGAAGTACCAAAATGTATCGTGATCTACGACATACATTTTGGTGGAATAATATGAAGAGAGAGATTGCAAAGTTTATCTCGAGGTGTTTAACTTGTCAACGTGTAAAGGCGGAACATCAAGTACCAAAGGGTCCATTGCAACCACTTGAGATTCCGAAATGGAAGTGGGAACACATTACCATGGATTTCGTTACGGGTCTTCCCACGGTTTCTCAAGGCATAAATGCTATTTGGGTTATTGTTGATAGATTAACCAAGTCTGCTCATTTCTTGCCGATACGGGAGACTTATTCCCTTGAACGTCTTGCTCGTATATACGTAGATGAGATTGTGAGACTGCATGGCATGCCAGTATCCATAGTTTCGGATCGTGACCCAAGATTCACTTCAAGATTTTGGGTTAGCTTGCAAAAAGCTATGGGCACAGATTTACGATTTAGTTCGGCATACCATCCTCAAACGGACGGACAATCAGAGAGGACTATTCAAACTCTTGAAGATCTATTAAGACTTTGTGTCCTAGATTTCAAAGGGAGTTGGGATAAGTACCTACCATTGGTGGAATTCTCTTACAATAACAGTTATCAGGCAAGTATAGGTGTGGCCCCATTTGAAGCATTATATGGACGAAAGTGTCGCTCTCCAGTATGCTGGGACGAGGTGGGTGAAGCAACATTGTTGGGACCAGAGTTGGTACGCATGACTACAGAGAAGATCCAAACGATTCGACAACGTATACAAACGGCACAGGATCGACAAAAGAGTTATGCGGATCTTCATCGGAAGGACGTGGAATTTGACATTGGGGATCATGTATTGTTGCGTGTGGCTCCATGGAAAGGAGTTACAAGATTTGGGAAGAGAGGAAAGCTCAATCCACGATTTATTGGTCCATTTCAGATTCTTGACCGAGTAGGAAATGTGGCCTATAGACTTGCGTTACCTCCAAGTATGTCTCGTGTTCATAATGTTTTTCATATATCTGTGTTACGTAAATATGTGAAAGACCCAGACCACGTTATTGAGTTAGAACCGGACGAGATAGCTGAAGACTTAACGTACGAAGAGGTACCTGTCAAGATCTTGGATAGAAAGGAGCATGTCCTACGCACGAAGGTCATACCACAAGTTAAAGTTTTGTGGAGAAACCATGCTATTGAGGAAATGACCTGGGAGTTGGAAACGGAAATGAAAGCGAGGTATCCTCATCTTTTCGAAACACCAGGTACGTACGTCAATTTCGAGGACGAAATTTCATAAGGAGGGGAGGTTGTAAGACCCCAAATTATTAATAAATGAAATTTAAATTCCCTCTATTTATTATTTTGAAATAGTAAGTGTTAAATTGATTAATGAGGTTAGTTATGGGTAAAATGCGTAAATATTTTAAATAAGCAAGTGGTTATAAAATATTCATTGTTGTCGGGGAATATTCGTTTGGTCGTGGAATATTCTTCCTGTCGGGGAATATTCGTACGACGGCGCAGTCTTTTGTGGGTCCCATAACGGAAAGCGATTGGATGAAGAAAACGACAAGTATATGTTTTTTATTAATAACGGCGTAGTTGTTACCGTTAATACTGTTGGAATACCCGGTGGTTAAAACACAGTAATACGCGTTGTTACACAGTAGCACACTGTATTGCACCAATTATTGATTCTTACGTAAGAAGGCACTACTCAATAATGGTTACAGTAATTACTGTTCAGTATTTTATTTTATTGATTCAATAATTGCTGCGTTGATATTTTATATTACTGTTGTTTCAATAATTGTCACTACACAGTATTTCCCATTATCAGATCAATAATTCATATTATTTGAATAATATTATTAGATAACATTATTGGCAATGTCTAGAAAGTTCTGTCTAAGGAGAGGTTTGGTCATCTAATTGCGCGCCAGTAAGGAGAAATCCTTATTGGAAAGCCCCCTCTTTCCTGGGAACGGCCTGGTTGTCATAAATGTGATTCTGTAATATTATTTGTAAATAATTAATTATTGATTCATATGATAAGGAAATATTTATTTTTGTGGATATAAATGAGGGATATATTTTTGTGGTTAAAAAATGAAGGAGTTAATGTTGAGGTTTTTATCAGTATTTTTGTCGGAATGGAGGTATTAAAAATCATGGTTTTTGAGATATTTTGCGGGAGTTATAATTTTTAATCCGACCGTTGGATCGTGGTAATTTTTGGATATGTTATACATATATAAGTTGAGTATATGTCCACAAATTTTGAACCGTTAAAAATGAACGTATGATTTATTATGAATTTTACGAGATGACTGGTTCAGAAATTGTTGAATTTTCGGAGTTAATCATTTTGGTAGAAAATTCTAGAATTGGTGGGCCCCACTCTTGGTTGGTGAAGAAATGTGCTGAGATTTTTATTCAAATGTGGTGGGTGGGAATAGTAGCAGGTAAAGCCATCAGGTTGCAGGTTAAGTCTGCTTCGGCGTGCTAACATTTTCCTATAAATAGAGGGCTAAGTTAGAATTGAAAATCACACCAGAAACAAGTTTTCTCTCTTTCTCTCTCTAGATTATTGAGTGTATTTTGTGAGTATTTAGATACTTTGAGAGTTTCTATTCATCAGAGCAAGTGTCTTTCAGCCTTATACCGGTATTCCGACCAGAAGTACTGTCTGTACGAGGTAAGGGATGTTATTTTATTCAAAAATGATATTATTTCTTCAATATCATTATGCCGAAATATTGGTTGGAAATTTTTATCAAATTTGGAACTTTTCACGTCGGGGTTACTATTCATGAGTTACTATTCACGAGTTACTATTCACGAGTTACTATTCACCGAAAAATAAAATTTTCTTCTTTTCGTCCAAAATATCTATTCTGGGTACTAGCTTTGATTGTATCCATGTTTTGATCATTCTTGAATTCTACTTCACTATGAATAATTATAAGGTATTTTTGGACATGAATAAATCGAAATACGAATCCTTAATATTTGTTATTTTGTTTCACTGGATTCGTTTTCTTTAATATATTTTTCATCATCCTCAGTCCTAAATGATGATATTACTGAATATCTTTGGCCGTAGTGCAAAGATGAATGATTAACTGATGAATATCTTTGGCCCGTAGTGCAAAGATGAACAGGTGTTGAGATGAACATGACCGACTGGTGATACAAATGAATATCTTTGGCCTGTAGTGCAAAGATGAATATTTGATTAAAGATGGTTATTGATTGTTGTTACAGGGATAAAATATTGATGATGGACTTTTAAATCTTAGAAGATAGTAGAACTCATTCCCTACTTGACTCTTCTAATGGTTTGCTGTTTCCGCTGCAGTTATTGATTTAAAACTTGTTGTCTATTGTATTCTATTAGATTTTTCCCTGTTGAAGACTAACGATAATTTGTTCTGTATTATCTTAGTCATAATGTTCTTTACTGGGCTAGTTGAGCTCATCCTTTTCCTTTTTGTTCCATTTTTCTCAGGAGGCGAGAATGTAGCGAGTACTAGTCGGGGTATGGAATGATGGTTCTAGAAGTTACTTTAGTAGTCCTCACTATTTTTGAAATAATGTATCAATAATTGTAATGAGGGCTTATTTGAGTGTGGATATTGTCTAAATGACAATATTTGTATTTAAACTCACAGTTCTTGTGTTGTAATAATAAAGATGTAGTTGTTTCTGTACCATGTATTTTGGCGACTCAGAATGGGTGTTGTATACCTATTTTGGGGGCGTCACACAAAGTCTTAATAGATCTTCAAGAGTTTGGATAGTCCTCTCTGATTGTCCGTCCGTTTGAGGATGGTATGCCGAACTAAATCGTAAATCTGTGCCCATAGCTTTTTGCAAGCTAACCCAAAATCTTGAAGTGAATCTTGGGTCACGATCCGAAACTATGGATACTGGCATGCCATACAGTCTCACAATCTCATCTACGTATATACGAGCAAGACGTTCAAGGGAATAAGTCTCCCGTATCGGCAAGAAATGAGCAGACTTGGTTAATCTATCAACAATAACCCAAATAACATTTATGCCTTGAGAAACCGTGGGAAGACCCGTAACGAAATCCATGGTAATGTGTTCCCACTTCCATTTCGGAATCTCAAGTGGTTGCAATGGACCCTTTGGTACTTGATATTCCGCCTTTACACGTTGACAAGTTAAACACCTCGAGATAAACTTTGCAATCTCTCTCTTCATATTATTCCACCAAAATGTATGTCGTAGATCACGATACATTTTGGTACTTCCAGGATGGATTGCAAATGGTGTATTGTGTGCTTCCATCATGATCTTGTACTTCAAATCAGAATTGTTAGGAACACAGAGTCTAGAGTGGACTCGAAGTATTCCTTCTTCATCGATTCTTGCTTCTAGAATAGAACCTTCTTGCACTTTCTTCTTCATACGCATCAGCTCTATGTCCGTAGCTTGAGCAGCTTTAACTTTATCGATTAAAGTCGGTTCTACTCGTATATTTGATATCATCATGTGGGTACTTGGAGCCTTCATCTCTATCTCCATCCTTTGCAAGTCATACAAAATGGGCCTTTGTGTTAACAACATTGCACTCGTACCCGCATATGATCTTTTACTCAATGTGTCAGCTACTACGTTTGCTTTTCTAGGATGATATTGGATGGTATGATCGTAATCTTTCAACAGCTCGAGCCAACGTCGCTGCCGCATGTTGAGTTCCTTTTGGGTGAAGAAATATTTGAGGCTTTTATGATCTGTATAGATCTCCACTTTCTCCCCATACAGGTAGTGTCTCCAGATCTTCAACGCGAAAACTACTGCTGCCAACTCCAAATCATGAGTAGGATAATTCCTCTCATATTCTTTGAGTTGTCGCGAGGCATAGGCTATGACTTTCCCATGTTGCATGAGAACACATCCTAACCCTTTGCCTGAAGCATCACTGTAGATAACAAATCCATCCGAACCAGATGGTATTGTCAGAACAGGTGCCGAAATGAGTCTCCTCTTAAGCTCTTGAAAACTCTTCTCGCATTCCTCGCTCCATACGAATTTGATATCTTTCCGAGTCAGCTGAGTTAACGGGGTAGCGATTCGAGAAAACCCTTCCACGAATCTTCGATAATAACCAGCTAAGCCTAGAAAGCTACGTACTTCGGTCACCGTCTTTGGTTGCTCCCAACTTTGTATTGCTTCAATCTTCGCCGGGTCAACAGATACTCCATGTTTTGACACCACGTGCCCTAGGAAAGCTACTTCCTCAAGCCAGAACTCGCATTTCTTCAACTTAGCATATAACTTATTTTCACGCAGCCTTTGGAGTACCAGCTTCAAATGATGCTCATGATCTTCACGGCTTTTGGAATATATGAGGATGTCATCAATAAAGATAACAACGAACTGATCCAAATAATCCTTGAATACTCGGTTCATCATATCCATGAAACCCGCAGGAGCATTAGTCAATCCAAAAGATATGACTAGGAACTCATAATGCTCGTACCGAGTTCTGAAGGCAGTCTTTGGAATATCCTCAGTTTTAACCTTCAACTGATGATATCCAGAACGAAGATCGATCTTTGAAAAGAATTGTGCTCCTTGTAACTGGTCAAACAGGTCATCAATACGAGGTAGCGGATACCTATTCTTAATAGTGACATGGTTTAATTCCCGGTAATCAATACAAAGTCGCATACTCCCATCTTTCTTCTTTACAAATAAAACAGGAGCACCCCAAGGAGATGTACTAGGACGAATGAAACCGATGTCCAACAACTCTTGTAGTTGGACCTTTAACTCCTGAAGTTCAATAGGAGCCATTCGATATGGGATTTTAGAAATGGGCTTTGTACCAGGTTCAAGATCAATAAAGAATTCAATTTCTCGTTCCGGGGGTAAACCGGGAAGTTCTTCAGGAAATACGTCAGGAAAGTCAATAACAACAGGAATATTATTCAAATTTGACGTGTCTTTATTCAAATCCATAACATGGGCTAAGAAAGCTTGACATCTATTTTTTAATAAACGAATGGCTTTATGGCTTGATATAACAGTGATTGATTTTAATGGCTTAGTTGTCTGAATTCGTACAACAGGTTGGTTAGGAATATGAAAACTAACAACCTTACGAAAACAATCAATTTTGGTATGATGAGTAGTTAGCCAATCAATCCCTAAAATCACATCAAAAGCAAGTATCTTTAAAGAGATAAGGTCAACAGGTAAGGTGATGGTGCCAACTTGGATCACACAAGATTTATAAACAGTGGATGTGATGAAAGTTTCTCCTAACGGAGTCTCCACAGATAAATCAAAGTCTAACTTCTCCGGAGTCAAGGTTAAACGTTGAGCACAAGCAGGAGAGATAAAAGAATGGGTAGAACCGGTATCTAATAAGGTATAAACTTCACATGAATTTATGATTAGCTTACCCGTGATCACCTCGTTTGGGTTCCTCGCATGTTGACCAGTCACGACAAACGCTCTTCCAAGAACCGTTGACTTTATCTTTTCCGGGACAACTTTTTGAGTCACCATCCCCGCTGGACTTGGTTTTGCTATAGTGCAATCTTGAGCGATATGTCATTCCTTTCCACAATTATAACATACCTTAAACTGTTGTGGGCAGTTTGGGCTGATATGTCCTTCTTTTCCGCACTTATAGCATATAATCGGTGGTCGTTCTCCTCCCTTGGAACCAGTTGCTGCTGGTGCTGACGTCTTCGTATTGTCATTGTTGAATCTCCTCTTTTTAAAATCTCCTCCCGACTCGCTTCTTCTATTTTCATAGCCACGATTACCACCAGAGTGGTTGCCGTTCTTGTCTGTATTTTTCTTTCTCCGCTGGTTCTCATTGTTCTGATGACTGCTGTCACCGATATGATCCTGGTTGTGGTCCCTCAGTTGACCGTACTCATTATCTCGCTCTAATAATTGAGCCCTGTTGACAAAATCTGAATAGAGAGAAAATTTATGAGAAATGAGATATTGACGTATGCCGGGTTTCAAACCTCTCAAAAACATCCTCGTCATACGTTCCTCATTCTCCACTAAATGAGGTGCAAACATGGACAACTCTGCAAACCTCACCTCGTACTGAGACACCGTCATGTTATTCTGCTCCAGTCTAATAAACTTTACCTCCTTCATATGACGAATACTTTCAGGAAAGTACTTGTCATTGAACAGTTTCTGAAATGTCTCCCAAGACATGCTGAGTGCGGTTGGATGGGTACGCTTCACAGACTCCCACCAGTAATCTGCCTCGCCACGGAACATAAAGGTGGCGAATGGAACCTTCTGTTCCTCCGTGCATCCCAAGACATCGAATATCTTGGTAATTTGCTTGACCCACGTTTCCGCCATGATCGGATCCGGCTTTCCCTTAAATTCTGGTGGTCCCAATTCTTTGAACTGTTTGGCTGTGACAACCCGCGAATTGCTATCATTTCCTCCTGTATTTTGAACACGAGTCTCCCTCGTCTGGTTTTGCATGAATTGCAAAAAACTTCTAAACATTCCATCATTCATCATCTGCTCATTGGTGTTGTTCACAGGAGGAACATTGCCAGCCTGTTGTACGTTCTCCTCGTTGGTAAGCACCGGTGTCTCCACGGTCTCATTTACTCCACTGTTAACATTCTCAGTCGACATTCTCAAATACTGCCATAAAACAAGGGTTAATTAAATAAATTAACAAATCACATAATACCCCTATATTATGACTGACCAATAAATAAGCTTAGGTAGGACACACTAGCAAAGGATTCATCTCTCCCCTCCTAGTTCTATTCCCCGATCTCCGCCAGAGATCATATCCCTAAGCTCTGATACCAACTGTGACGCCCCCAAAATAGGTATACAACACCCATTCTGAGTCGCCAAAATACATGGTACAGAAACAACTACATCTTTATTATTACAACACAAGAACTGTGAGTTTAAATACAAATATTATCATTTAGACAATATCCACACTCAAATAAGTCCTCACTACAATTATTGATACATTATTTCACAAAAATGGTGAGGACTACTAAAGTAACTTCTAGAACCATCATTCCATACACCGACTAGTACTCGCTACATTATCGCCTCCTGAGAAAAATAGAACAAAAAGAAAAAGGGTGAGCTCAACTAGCCCAGTAAAGAACATTATGACTAAGATAATACAGAACAAATTATCGTTAGTCTTCAACAGGGAAAAATCTAATAGAATACAATAGACAACAAGTTTTAAATCAATAACTGCAGCGGAAACAACAAACCATTAGAAGAGTCAAGTAGAGAATGAGTTCTACTATCTTCTAAGATTTAAAAGTCCATCATCAATATTTTATCCCTGTAACAACAATCAATAACCATCTTTAATCAAATATTCATCTTTGCACTACAGGCCAAAGATATTCATTTGTATCACCAGTCGGTCATGTTCATCTCAACACCTGTTCATCTTTGCACTACGGGTCAAAGATATTCATCAGTTAATCATTCATCTTTGCACTACGGGCCAAAGATATTCAGTAATATCATCATTTAGGACTGAGGATGATGAAAAATATCTTAAAGAAAACGAATCCAGTGAAACAAAATAACAAATATTAAGGATTCGTATTTCGATTTATCCATGTCCAAAAATACCTTATAATTATTCATAGTGAAGTAGAATTCAAGAATGATCAAAACATGGATACAATCAAAGCTAGTACCCAGAATAGATATTTTGGACGAAAAGAAGAAAATTTTATTTTTCGGTGAATAGTAACTCGTGAATAGTAACTCATGAATAGTAACCCCGACGTGAAAAGTTTCAAATTTGATAAAAATTTCCAACCAATATTTCGGCATAATGATATTGAAGAAATAATATCATTTTTGAATAAAATAACATCCCTTACCTCGTAAAGACAGTACTTCTGGTCGGAATACCGGTATAAGGCTGAAAGACACTTGCTCTGATGAATAGAAACTCTCAAAGTATCTAAATACTCACAAAATACACTCAATAATCTAGAGAGAGAAAGAGAGAAAACTTGTTTCTGGTGTGATTTTCAATTCTAACTTAGCCCTCTATTTATAGGAAAATGTTAGCACGCCGAAGCAGACTTAACCTGCAACCTGATGGCTTTACCTGCTACTATTCCCACCCACCACATTTGAATAAAAATCTCAGCACATTTCTTCACCAACCAAGAGTGGGGCCCACCAATTCTAGAATTTTTTACCAAAATGATTAACTCTGAAAATTCAACAATTTCTGAACCAGTATCTCGTAAAATTCATAATAAATCATACGTTCATTTTTAACGGTTCAAAATTTGTGGACATATACTCAACTTATATATGTATAACATATCCAAAAATTACCACGATCCAACGGTCGGATTAAAAATTATAACCCCCGCAAAATATCTCAAAAACCCTAATTTTTAATACCTCCATTCCGACAAAAATACTGATAAAAACCTCAACATTAACTCCTTCATTTTTAACCACAAAAATATATCCCTCATTTATATCCACAAAAATAAATATTTCTTTATCATATGAATCAATAATTAATTATTCACAAATAATATTACAGAATCACATTTATGACAATCAGGCCGTTTCTAGGAAAGAGGGGGCTTTCCAATAAGGATTTCTCCTTACTGGCGCGCAATTAGATGACCAAACCTCTCCTTAGACAGAACTTTCTAGACATTGCCAATAATGTTATCTAATAATATTATTCAAATAATATGAATTATTGATCTAATAATGAGAAATACTGTATAGTGACAATTATTGAAACAACAATAATATAAAATATCAACGCAGCAATTATTGAATCAATAAAATAAAATACTGAATAGTAATTACTGTAACCATTATTGAGTAGTGCCTTCTTACGTAAGAATCAATAATTGGTGCAATACAGTGTGCTACTGTGTAACAACGCGTATTACTGTGTTTTAACCACCGGGTATTCCAACAGTATTAACGGTAACAACTACGCCGTTATTAATAAAAAACATATACTTGTTGTTTTCTTCATCCAATCGCTTTCCGTTATGGGGCCCACAAAAGACTGCGCCGTCGTACGAATATTCCCCGACAGGAAGAATATTCCACGACCAAACGAATATTCCCCGACAACAATGAATATTTTATAACCACCTGCTTATTTGAAATATTTGCGCATTTTACCCATAACTAACCTCATTAATCAATTTAACATTTACTATTTCAAAATAATAAATAGAGGGAATTTAAATTTTATTTATTAATAATTTGGGGTCTTACAAGTGAAGCAAATAACATCCCTTCCCAACCCCTCCTCAATCCCTCCTCAATCCCACATCATTGACCATATCCCGGATTAGAGTCACAATTATTAATTCATTTGAAATAAGGTGTGGAGATCACCATAGAGACATGTTGAAATTTATCATCCGTAATATAATGTTCAAAAATACGTATAGAACCACAAATAATTATATCGTTGATGAAGTCTGCAAGATATGTGTGTAAATAATTACAATCTATAAAAAAAAACGATAAATTACATATTCTATTACATTTTTGAAAATAATTACAATAATAGTGTACTCATAAAATGTTTACACAATTTATACATTTTCATATTTATTTACAATTCTAGTGCAATTAGGATTCTTTAATTTAGGGAATTAGTATGCAATTAAGATTTTTTAATTTAGGGCTTATTCTCTGTCTCCTCATCTATAACAAGTGCATTAGTTAGTCATCACCCTTCTTCTTCATTCAACGTATTCTTTCTATATATATATATATATATATATATATATATATATATATATATATATATATATATATATATATATATACAAATTAGGTAAATATTAATCGGAGTAGAATATATACCATGCCGCCAATGTCACTATAGAATTCAAGTAATATCCATGGCTCTGCTTCTTCTATTGTTTGCTCTATCTTTTCTCACCCCGTGATATATTAGCTCGCGCATATGCAGTGTGTAAGACCCCAACTTATTAATGAATAAAATCAAATTTTCTCTAAATATTATTGTGAATAATAAGGGGTTAATTTGATATAATACTTTGGTTATGGGTGAAATGTACAAATTTTACAAAATAAGCAAGTGGTTATAAAATATTTATTTTTGGTCGGTGAATATTCGGTTGGTCGTGGAATATTCTTGCTGTCGGGGAATATTTGTACGACGACGCAGCCTTGTGTGGGCCCCATAACGGAAAGCGATTGGATGAAGAAAACGACAAGTATAAGTTGTTTATAAATAACGGCGTAGTTGTTACCGTTAATACTGTTAGAATACCCGGTGGTTAAAATACAGTAGCACACGGTATTGCACCAATTATTGATTCTTACGTAAGAAGGCACTACTCAATAATTGTTACAGTAGTTATTATTCAATATTTTATTTTATTGATTCAATAATTGCTGCGTTGATATTTTATATTATTGTTGTTTCAATAATTGTTGCTGCACAGTATTTTCATTTATCAGATCAATAATTCATATTATTTGAATAATATTATTAGATAACATTATTGGCAATGTCTAGAAAGTTCTGTCTAAGGAGAGGTTTGGTCATCTAATTGCGCGCCAGTAAGGAGAAATCCTTATTGGAAAGCCCCCTCTTTCCTGGGAACGGCCTGGTTGTCATAAATGTGATTCTGTAATATTATTTGTGAATAATTAATTATTGATTCATATGATAAGGAAATATTTATTTTATGTGGATATAAATGAGGGATATATTTTTGTGGTTAAAAATGAAGGAGTTAATGTTGAGGTTTTTGTCAGTATTTTTGTCGGAACAGAGGTATTAAAAATCAGGGTTTTTGAGATAGTTTGCGGGGGTTATAATTTTTAATCCGACCGTTGGATCGTGGTAATTTTTGGATATGTTATACATATATAAGTTGAGTATATGTCCACCAATTTTGAACCGTTAAAAATGAACGTATGATTTATTACGGATTTTACAAGATGACTGGTTCAGAAATTGTTGAATTTTCAGAGTTTATCATTTTGGTGGAAAATTCTAGAATTGGTGGGCCCCACTTGTGGTTGGTGAAGAAATGTGCTGAATTATATTTCAAATGTGGTGGGTGGGAATAGTAGCAGGTAAAGCCATCAGGTTGCAGGTCAAACCTACCAAAATTTTCCTATAAATAGAGGGCAAAGTTAGAATTAAAAATCACACCAGAAACAAGTTTTCTCTCTTTCTCTCTCTAGATTATTGAGTGTATTTTGTTAGTATTTAGATACTTTGAGAGTTTCTATTCATCAAAGCAAGTTTCTTTCAGCCTTATACCGGTATTCCGACCAGAAGTACTGATATTTTGAGGTAAGGGATATTATTTTCTTCTTAATGATATTATTTTCTTCAATATCATTATGCTGAAATATTGATATGAGTTTTTATCAAATTTGGAACTTTTTGTGTCGGGGGTTACTATTCACGTATACGGCACTATTCACGTATACGGCACTATTCACGAATACGGCACTATTCACCGAAAAATAAAATTTTTCCTTTTTGTCCAAGATGTCTATTATGGTTACTATCTTTGATTGTATCCATGTTTTGATCTTTATTTTTGAATTCTGCTTCACAATTGATTATTATGAAGTATTATTGATCTTGGATAAACTGTTATACGAATCCCTACTATTTGTCCTTCTGTCTCATTGGATTCGTTCTCTTTAAGATATTTTTCATCATCCTCAGTCCTAAATGATGATATTACTGAATATCTTTGGCCTGTAGTGCAAAGATGTATAATTACTTGATGAATATCTTTGGCCTGTAGTGCAAAGATGAACAGGTGTTGAGATGAACATGACCGACTGATGATACAAATGAATATCTTTGGCCTGTAGTGCAAAGATGAATATTTGGTTAAAGATGATTATTAATTGATGTTACAGGGATAAAATATTGATGATGGACTTTTAAATCTTAGAAGATAGTAGAATTCTTTCTCTACTTGACTCTTCTAATGGTTTGCTGTTTCCGCTGCAGTTGTTAATCTAAAACTTGTTGTCGATTATATTTTATCAGATTTTTCCCTGTTGAAGACTAACGATAATTTGTTGTATATTATCTTAGTCATAATATTCTTTACTGGGCTAGTTGAGCTCACCCTTTTCCTTTTTGTTCCATTTTTCTTCTCAGGAGGTGAGAACATAGCAGGATCTAGTCGGGGTATGGAGTGATGGTTCTAGAAAGATGTATTAGCAGTCCTCACTATTTCTGTAAAATAGTGTTTGAATAATTGTAATGAGGATTTATTTGAGTGTGGATATTGTCCAGAAGACAATATTTGTATTTAAACTCACAGTATGTGTTGTCGTATTTTGCACGACAATTGTATTATTGAAGTTGTAGTTTGCTTTCTGGACCATGTATTTGGCGACTCAGAATGGGTGTTGTATACCTATTTTGGGGGCGTCACACAGTGTGTACTCTTAAAATACGTTCTTAAGATGGTGACGACGACGGAGAACGGATCAAGCAATGGGGAGTGGCAGTTGCTTAAGAAGGGGCCGTGGACGGCGGCGGAGGGTTCGGTGTTGTTAGAATACGTGAAGAGACATGGCGAAGGGAATTGAAATGTTGTCTAGAGAAATTCTGGGCTTCCTGGATGATGGTAACCAAACCTTTATACCAATGTAACCAAACTGTCATATCAAAGTAACCAATCAACATCCACACTTTAAATTTTTTTTTAGTACAGTTGGTTACCAAACTTTCAGATCAATGTAAGCAAACCTTCGTACCATGGTAACAAAACATTCATACCAAAGTAACTAATTCACATCCATACCTGCAGTTTTTTCATAGTGCATTTGGTAGCCAAACCTTCAGACCAAGGTAACCAATTCAATTTTATTAAGTTACCAATTTCGTTTCAATGTGATGCAGTTGGTAGCCAACCATTCATACAAAGGTAACCATTTTATTATTTATGAGTAACAAAATAGTTATAAAAAAAATTTCAGAACAGTAAAAGTTACATCTATTTATTTTTAAACTTTTTGTAGGGTGAATCTTCTTCTTATTCTCATTAGCGTTTTGGACAACGGAGATTCGCAGCGGTGTAGCGGTGGAGATTCCGTCTCTGGAAAGGTGTTGCAGTTATTTAGCTATCAATTTTTTGGATATTCAGTACATATATTTTATTTATTTATTTATTTATTTGTTAACTATTATTTCAAAGTGTATGTGAGGGAGATGAAAATTTGCATTTGAATATTTAAATTTGAATTATTATTTTGAATTTGTTTTTATTGTTAGATCTCAAATATTTAAATTTGAATTATTAATTATGACAGTTATTTGTCCTTGATTTTAGGTTTCCTTATTAGTGTAAATTATACTATTTTTATAATATGGGTTCTAATTACACTCTTTTTGTAAGTATCTGGTTAATGCACTATTCTTGTAATTACGTTCTATTTGTTGTATACTTATGTAAAGAACCCTAAAATTTAACCTACTACAAATTAAACCCATGTTTCATATCATTTGTTTTTTCCTCTTCCTCTCTTTGCAACAAATATTTCTTTTCCAGACCAACAAGGTCAATTCCGATGGCTATGGTCCTTTGTTTTTCAAATTTGCTGCAGCAGCCCTTTTGTTGTTTGATTCAATAGTGGCCAACATAGATTGCCAATTTAAAATGAGTTGATAAAATCGAACATAATTTCGGTTATTAACTATTTGAAAAGGTTTTCGATAATTCGGATATCTTTAAATTCGGATAATGAAATAAGAAAAATTTCGATTTTCGATTATAACCGAATTAATTGCTCACCCCTAGCCACACCCAATGCCTCTACTCTACTCTAGACCGCTTATACTTGCCCTATTAAAAATAAAGAATTGATATTTTCACATAAAAATTTAATATTTTTCACATGATTTTTGTGAGACTGACTCGTGTGAAAATATCATTTTAATATATAAAAATATCAATTTCCTAAAAATAAATTTATTACCAAATTAACTACTTCTACAATTTCAGTCATGGGTCTCACCATTAGTAATTTTCTTAGGTATTCAATCATCTTGTGAACCCTTTGTTCGGTTATATTCCCTCCTCCTCCGTTACATAACAAAACAAATAAAAAATAAAAAATTTAAAATTTTATAAATATTAGCATATTTTTTTAAATATCAAATTACATCCAAAATTATAAAATATAATATAATAATAATAATAATAATAGCAGGTTAATAAAGTCATGATGTTTATGTCCTGATTGATATTTTATATTTTATTTATTTTTCTTCCAAAGTTCACAAACATAACATCAAGTAATATATTATAAGCTATTTTAAATACTTCGTTTGTTTAAAAATTTAAAATTATTATTATTTATTTTTGAAATTAGCTTAACATATTTTTAAACTAAAAACTGAAATAAATTTTATTAATTTTAATTAATATAATGATAATTATTGCAAAATATAGTATAAAATATTATTTATTGTAAAATTTATTATTTCATAATTGTAACAAAATTATTTTAATTTTAAATTTAAAAATATATCATTAATTCAAAGTGAAAAAGATGTGTCCATAACCATTCATTTTTTAATGCGACTAATAAGTAGTCCGCGTATTGAGTGTTGCATTTTGTATCGTAAAATACTACGAGTATTATTCATAGAAGTCCTGTTGCATTTTGTATGGTAAAATATTACTCCTTATGCATAGAAATTCTGTTATTTATTATAATAAATTTATATTAAATTAAAATTACAAAATTTATCAAATACTTCGTTAAGTTTATATAGAAAAAAAAATAGTGATTCATATAATTTATTGTATTATATATTATAATAAATTTATATTGAATTAAAATTGTGAAGTTCACAAAATTGAATATAAAAAAAATAGTCGGCCCCACAAAAAATGATGTGCTCATTGTGGTGAAAACATTCCGAGGCATCTGCACGGAATCATAGCTCCTCTTCCTCTTCCTCTTCCTCTTCCTCCCACGCTTACTATATATCAGCGGAGTATGTGTATTTGTATTACGACTTCAAGTATTCATTTCTCACCTTCTCTACTCTCTCTCTCTCTCTGATGAATGTCAATTATATACGCATCATATAACTCCATGGATCCAAACGGCGTCGTTAATCTCCGTATCCACCGCCGCACACTGTCCGGCGATCGCTTCCTCAACGTCTTCTCTCCACCGAAGTCATCTGACATCATCACCGGCGCCGGAGATGAGCTCAATGAAGACGATGTCTTCTGGACCGGTGACTTCTCCGAACCAAACCATCGGTCGATCTCTTCGTCTCCCATCGCCGGCGAACTGAACCGTAACCGCCACTTTTTCCGGAAACCGGAAAATTCCGGCATCCTTGCAGCATTATCAGAAGACAACCGGAAATCTAACCAACCGTTGTTGTATCGAAAACCTTCAATCGCGTCATCTTCAAGGATAATCCCGGCTCCGCAGGAAAGAGAGTTCTCTCAGTCGGTACCGGCGAGAAAATACCAACAATCGGCTCCGATGAACGTTCGGTTGATGCCGAGGAAGGTGAGAAACAACGCGTTGGCCGAGGTTGACCTCGATGTTGATGAGGAAGAGGAGATGTTGCCGCCGCACGAGATCGTCGCCAGAGGATCGTCGAATTGGCCGACGACGACGTTTTCGGTGCTTGAAGGCGTCGGGAGAACACTGAAAGGGAGAGATCTTCGTCTGGTTCGTAACGCTGTGTGGCGCAAAACAGGTTTTCTTGACTGAGAAGAGAACATAATTTGCCTGACTTTTGATAGATGTTTTGTTATTTGGACTGTGAAGTGAGAAGTAAATTTTTGTGAGCTTGACCGTCTTGAATATGGATATGGTATGGGAAGTTTTATATGCTAAAGCTGTAATGTCAACTTTAATGTTGAATTTATGTTGAAACTATAGTATTATAGTACTATATCCTTGTGAACTAGCTTAAATCTTAGACATGATATTTTGGTAACAAAAACTAGATTATTCCCTAATTAGAGGTATCTGTGTTAAGATTTGATATGAATTTCTTAGGAAGTATTGCAAAAGTGGTGATGCTTACTGAAATTAGAAATAGCTTTTGATGATTGAATTTGGAAGAAGTGAGTTCTCTTTATTTTTACCCAAGTATTTTTTGGTAGTTGTTGTTTGTGTTAAGCTACATTACTTGTAGTTTTCATTAGTTTCAATTTCTGTTGTGTGGATACTAAGGCTATTGTTTAAACTTAAAAGGGATTAAATATATTAAAAGTATAGTTTATTGGCTCACAAAGTCCATTGCAATAAAGCAAACTATGTTTCACAACCCTATTCGAATTCTTGAAATTAGAATTGTGCTTCAAATATGCTTGTAATTTGTCCTTTCAATTTCAATTCCAATTCCAATTCCGAAACTTGGTATTGAGTTGCTCTCCCTTTAACTTTTGGTGTCATTGATATGTATTTTGTGTAATACTTGCTGTTGTTTTTCAGATTAGTGGATATCGGAATGCATAAATTGTTCAGCTCTGGTCGGTTTTAATATTGGGAACAAAAGGGGTGACTGATAAATACTTCCTCCTTCATTTGTCCCAAATATTTGATATTTTATATAATTTAGGAGAATTAATTATAATTTTTTAAAATTTATTTTTTATGGAAAAATATTACAAATGAGAGAATATAATATAAGCATATGATAAACGATATTATAGACAATTAATATTATATTTAATGTTATATAATTATTTTCTTAATTCTTCTCTACAACTCTAAAACGTCATAAATGGAGGGATTTCTAGATAGCAACTTATAATAGATACTCCTATATAGGGTTGTACAAGGAACCAAATTGAAACCGAAATCACATTAAAAATCGCACAAATTGTACCAATTAAAATCGTATCAACGGTTCCGGTGTATGTGGCGGTTTTAGGTGGGTTGAAAAATTAAATTTTTTGATTTCGATTTGGTTATTAGCCAAAACTGCACGCATAAAACCGAAACCAAACCTCACCATGAAAATTAATTAATTATACAATCCTATTACAGGAGAAATGTTTCAATTAACCCTGTGTAATGAACCTCCCATAAAAATTAAGCTGCTAATTCTGAATTTGGATGGTATCGATCTACATGATCGCCATCACCATATAAATCTCATACAATTATCTATTTTACAACTTTAATATTGTGTGATACTAAATTGTTAATTTAAATTACATAAAATTTTATTGTTTCAATTGGTTTTGAAACCGTAATCGCATTAAATGAAATCGCACCGTACGATTCAAAATCAAACTGCACCAATCATAAATGGTTTAATATGCGATTTTAGATTTATCAAACCGCACTTAAACGATTTCGTGTGTAGTTTGAATTTCAAACGACGTCATACTCACCCCTACTTCGATCACCGTCTCATTACAGCTGTCCCTTGTTCCCTCGTGCCACTTGCCTTTAATTTGTCATTATAGGCAAATATTAAGAAACCTGAAAGTGCAAGTTGTTGGGTCTTGTTAGTTTTCTGTCCCTCTCTATATCTTTAGCTTTTAAGTTTAAACTTGTTTTACAGGGTAAAGAGTAGGAGTGGGCATTTTTTTTGGTTTTTGAATTAATCGAACCGGTTCGAATGAAAAAATAAGTTCAGGACCGGTACAATTAACCGGTATATACTTGTTATTCAGTATCTGGTTCGAAACAGTATTTTGGAGAAGTGGTTAGTATGAAGTTTATTTTGAAATAAGTTGGTCAATTGACCAATAAAATACTGACACGCAGACGAGATTGTATGTGTGTCAGTATTCTGTTTACTAATTGACCAACTTACCAAAAAAATAACTTGATACTAACCGAATTCGTATTTTGGAGGTTAGATACATACCGTACCGAACCAGTATGTATCGAACAGACGAAGAGCTTATAAACCCTTACCGGTTACCTGTCCCCAAAGGTTTGTAACAGCAACTTTTCAGCTACAGCAATTGGGATATATGTTTTCCTATTCTTTGTTTGTTGATGAATGATTTTTGTTCTAACTTCAAACTTTATATCTGTTTTGAAATCAAAGGGAAGGCAAAAATGGGTGAAAAGAGTAGTACTTTTTCTGTGTGAGAGATAGGAAGGACCTAACTGGTTTGAGGGCAAACAGAGCAACTAAAGCTGGCTACTGGAAGGCCACGGGCAAAGACAAGGAGATTTATGTGTCGAAGGCTCGAGGCTTCTGTCTGTTCTTCATAACAGAGTAGAAGTACAAAAAATTGGTTCAATAGTTTGAAGAATAATTAGTTTGTTTTCATTTCAAAATTCATAGATTTGCTAGATTAATGTTGAGGCTTCCTTATCTAGTCGTCAAAATTGATGATTAGTTTCTGATTGACTCGTTCCCTTGAAGCAAAACTTACCGTGCTACTATTTAAATTCAATTTCCCCATTTTTTTGGGTATGAGATTTGGAAAAATTAGGGCAGCTATATTTTTATATTAGTTTTATACATATTACATAAACTTGCAAACAAAAGCACGTTTTGATGAATATAGATGAATTGATACATAGGTCACTTACGATAATCAGTTCCGTAGGATTCGATCCTATTTGGGACGGTTTTTTACCAATACACAGTACTAATAAAGAGCCTTGGCCGCCCCATCTAGGATATGAAATCTATTACTCTGATTACTTAATAATACTATGCCAGTGTCACTGATCTAATTTGTATGACAAACTATAATAGGTTATGATGATTAACTAAATGGTGATGGACCTGACGGTCTTGAAGTTAGTTTTTGCGTGATCTGTCCTAACCTTATATATTTGGTCTCACTTCAGTTTTGGCCACTGGTACCCAAATATTGGTGAGGTTGCTTCCCATGGTCTTGAAGTCGCACTAAATTCACTTGTAAACGGTGTACTAGGGAACCAAATGTTTCAAATACTATCTTATTGGAACCAATTGTTTTATCAAGGGCTATAAATTGGAATCCATTAAGCTCAACTCAACTTGAATCGACTCAATCTTGAATAATTTTTTCCCTTGGTTTAACCAGTTGTCTCGTCCTATTGTCCAAGAATGGATCCTGCTACAGGCGTAGGTGTCCATTCATTTAGTTGTTTCTACTAAAAATAAATCCTGCGACATAAAGTGGAAAGGTTTGATGAGGGTGGATGCAATTTTAGTTTTTTTGTGCATTTTTGCAGTACACAAATTCTTTGCTTCATGTTGGTTACGGTTGGTACAGGCAATAATTTACTATTGGCGTATTATTATTTATTCTGTTTAATTATTTTTAGTAGCTTAACTATTGTTTAATTTAATTCAGCTATTTTTTAGTTTAATTTAAAAAATAAAAAAATAAAATATAAGGATTGACATTCAAGAGTCAACAAAAAGTAGCACACATATATATAATTAGACATTTAATCTCAATTTTTTTTTAAAAAAAATATTCAGAAATTTATAATGTATTTTTTTTATAAATGCTTTATTTATAAATCTTAGGTGTTCAAATTTAAAACAAAATAAAAATGTTTTTGGTAGTAATCACAAATTAATTAAAATGAAGATAAAATATCAATTAAATGGTTGTACAGTACATAAAATGATATAAACTAATAAATATATTTGTAACAACGATTTGCAATGATATAAACTGATAAATATATTTTTAACAACGATTTGCAAAGGGTAAGGGTAGAGAGGTTGAGCCTGTCCACCGCCAGGTATCATTCAATTGCACACAGAAAAACGGTGCCAAAAATAGAAAAAGAGAAGAGAGGGTATTTTTACTTTACATCGGTGGGGAGGTTTTCTTTAACAAGTTATGGGGTGTCGAAATAGGATTTGAAAATAAAAACAAATAACATTTAAATGTTCCGTTTTGAAAAATAATAAGATTTGTTTAAAATACAATTAGGGGTTTTTGCAAGTCAGAATATGAATATGCCTCAATTAATTGAGTTCATAAAGGAATACACCTTTCACGCATCTAATTGCATCATCATACTTGCCACCCACATTTACAGCTTTTCAAAAAAAAATATGAAATGCATATAAAAAAGGACAATATGAATGTCTCCCACCCAAATCTGAGAAATCAATAACGTTCATTAAACCTATTAAATCCCATCAATTGATGATAACCCATCAGATAATTCTGAGGGTTAACAAAAATAATAGAGAAAATACAGATCCAAAGATAAACATAGATGACCCAGTTAGAGTAATCGGATGGGACAAGAGGAAACTCAAAAGGAAAACCCTCAAGAGAAACCATAAATTTACATGTATACATACAACAGAATTACATATGTATGCATAGATATAAATAATTGATGTAGCGCAGCTATGACTCAAAACGCTTCCATTCCGAATAGAGGAAGTCGATCTTAAGGGCTGCGCACTTTGCCATAAACATAAATATAATCCAAAATTGTTGTATATCGTATAGAAGAAGAGTTTTTTGGATCAAAACCCTAATTTCTCATGAACTGAAACCAGATAGAAACCCTACAAATTCTTCATAAACTCTGTCGTAGAAGGACGGTATATATTATGCCCTATATTTTTCAAATGATAGGAATAGCCTTATGTTTTTCAATAAATGACAATCGTGTCTTTTGATTTTGGACTGCTAAGGGCGGCCCAATTTAACTTGGGGAAGGTTTAAAGAGGCCTTTTGGCCCAACAACAAAAAGGGTAGAGTTAAGATTTAGGCCAACAAAAGATTTGACAAAAAGAGTTTGGGTCTTTAACACTAATATACAACAATTAAAAAATAATTACAAAAATAAAATACACACAACATAATTATAAAAATAAAACAACACAATAATAAAGTTGCTAACATCACGCACACGTCGATTACCGACTGTCCTATCTAACACTAACCGCTCCTAAATTCAAGCAATCGAACACACCATGCAACTTTGATATCGGAGAAAGCCAAATCTTCTATCGACGTTTGCCTTTGGACTCGCCTCTGAGATCGAGACAAACATCTAAGATCGGAGAAGACGAAATAGCATACAAAATCATCATCAACTTCAAGTTCAACATCTAAGATCGGAGGAGAAGACGAAATAACATACAAAATCATCATCAACTTCAAGTTCAACATCTAAGATCGGAGGAGAAGACGAAATAGCATACAAAATCATCATCAACTTCAAGTTCAACATCTAAGATCGGAGAAGACGAAATAGCATACAAAATCATCATCAACTTCAAGTTCAGTAACCAAAAACAATCACAGCAACTTCGATACAATTATGAACACTGAGGTATGTGAGTTTAAAGTTCGTATGCATTCCTGTAACGATTTGTTCATTCGTTGATATGTTTTCTATTATGGTTACTAAATATATATAAATTGGTAACTGTTTATTCTGTATTTATTTGCTAAATAATGTTTATTTGATAGCTTTATAATTTTTAAATGAGTTCTACTGATTTTTTTAAAAATTAATGGTTACTCATCAAATAATTTGGTTACCTTCATACAACTGTTGGTTACTCTCTAATGTTATTTTTGGATACTGTCTAATGTTGTATTGGTTACTATCGAATGATGTATTGGATTATGTGTAACAATATATTGGTTACTAATTAATGCTGATTCGGTTATTGTGTAACATTATATGGTTACTGTATATTGCTGAGTTGGTTGTGTGTAATATTATAATGATTAGTGAATAATATTACTTAACAATGATGTTTGGTTATTGAAAAATGATGATTTGGTTACATACTAATTTTTATTTGGTTACTAATTAACATTATATTTGTTACTATCTAATGATGTCTTGGTTACTGACAATTCTGTTATGATTACTGCGAAATATTAAACTGTCTATTGCTGTCTTAGTTACTGACTAATGTTGCCTTGGTTACTGCATAAAATTACTAAATAATGTTGAATTGGTAACTAATACAAATTATAAATTATTGCATCATATTTTAAATTGTATTAGTTACTTACTAATGCTTCCTTGATTACTGAATAATATTACTAATTAATATTGAATTGTTTACTGATTAATGTTATATTGGTTACTATGTAATATTATATTGGTTACTAACTAATACTTAATTGTTATTTCATAACATTATAAAGGTTACTGCATACTGCTGAGTTGGATACTATGTAACATTGAACTGGTTACTGACTAATACTGTCTTGGTTACTGCATAATATTACTAATTTATGATGAATTGGTTACTGACTAATGCTTATTTGTTTACTGTGCAAAATTATAATGATTACTGAATAATACTGACTTGTTCATTAATTAATGGTAATTTGGTTACTATGAAATATTATATTGGTTACTAACTAATACTTAATTGCTTACTGTATAAAATTATAATGGTTACTGACTACTGCTGAGTTTGTTACTATGTATCATTATACTGGTCACTAACTGATGCTTGTTTGGTAATTCTGTATCACTATACTGGTTACTAACTGATGCTTGTTTGGTTACTAACGGATGCTTGTTTGGTTACTTACTGCTACTGAGTTGGTTACTGTGAATCATTATACTGTTTACTAACAACATTTTATTTTTGTTATAGGTTGAGACATCAAACTTAGTGATTTTCACTGTTTACGATATCGCCAAACAATATTTTGTGGACATCGAACATTAGACATGCACATGTCATAAATTTCAGTACTATGAGATGCCTTGTCCACACGCTGCTGCTGTTATGAACAAACAAAATTTGAGCTGTTATGATTTTTGCTCGAAAAATTACTATAAAACAACTTTGGTTGACACATATTCAGCTTCCATCATGCCGTTAGACGACAAAGAAAACTAGGATATACCAGATAAAGTAAGAAACATATGTGTAAAACCACCGAACACAAGAAGACCAGCGGGAAGACCAAAAATAGGGAGGTACAAACACGGATCTGAAATAAAAATTCAAAACAAATGCAGCAAGTGCCAAGAAAAAGGGCACAATAGGAAAATATGCAATAATCCACCTATTTTAAGACCAAAAAAGGTCTGATATATTGTAATTACATTAAGAGTGTAAATACAAGAACACATATATATACATTTTTTATTGTGTACAAAGAACTTGATGTTATTGATTAATATTTTGATTTATGATTTCATTATGAGTTTCCAATATAAAACACACATATATATACATTGTACAATTGTTAAATATTCTAAAATATTTTTATGTAAATTTGTTTACCACAACTTAAATATTATAAGTAACCAAATAGTTATATAGCAGTAACCAAATAGTTACATAACAGTAACCATAATATGTTTTAATGGTAACAAAAATATAAAACAACCTGTGAACACAACATCCTATTATTTAATAATATATCATACTATTATTTAACAATATATCATATTATTATTTAATATAAAATAACCTGTGAACACAACTTAATGATATATTATTATTTAATAATATATCATATTATTGAAAATGATATTGTTTGTTTATATTTCACAATTGATATATGTCCTAAAACAAGTTTGTAACTCTGTGGTTACTATCAAAACAATAGTTGGTTACCTTTTAATACATATTTGGTTATCAATTGAACATCTTAAACAATATAGCAAACACAACTTACTATCAGCAAACCCTGATATAGTGCATTTACATTAAGAGTACACTGTGCACTTGATAATTGTTCTAAATATAAAAAATATGGTGACCATAACATTAAACTATTTGGTTACTTATTTGTTATAACAGTAAACAAAATATAACAAACAAGTAACCAAATAATTAGATAAAGTAATCAAAACAAAATTTAATGGTAACCAAATCATAAATAATCTCACATATAATTAAAGTGATATTGTTCCTTTAGACAACCAATGTATAATCACACATATACATTTAACAATTGTTGTGACGCCCCCAAATTTAGGTATACATCACCCATCTTGGGTCGTCAGATACATAGTACAGAATACAAATACAACTTAATAATACAACTGTAGTGTACAATACGACAAAACATAAACTGTGAGTTTGAATACAAATATTATCTTCTAGAGAGTATTCATACTCAAAAGGAGTCCTCATTACATTTATTAACACACCATTACATAGAATAGTAAGGACTACTAACTAATACTATTCTTCGGACCATCACTCCGTTCCCCGACTTGCCCCAGCTACGTTCTCATTTTCTGAAGAGAATAGTGAAAGAAAGGGTGAGCTCAACTAGCCCAGTAAGAAATATTATGACTAAGATAATGCAGAATAAATTATCATTAGCCTTCAACAATGTTAAACTGATAAAATATAATAGACATCAAGTTTAACTGTAGCGGAACAAGCAATCCATTAAAAGAGTCAAGTAGAAAATAAACTCTACTATCTTTTATGATTTAAAAAGTTTTTCAACACTGTGATCGCTGGGACTCAGCTTAATAAAATAATCCACATCATCGAATCACCCCTGCACTACGGCCAAGGATATTCGTATATTCATTAATGGTCATGATCATGCCAACAACTGTCCATCAATGCACTACGGGCCAATGAGGACTTTTACCACATCATTTGTAACATTACGGTCATGATTATACCGAATAATCCCTGGTCATAATCATACCAAGTCCATCTATGCACTACATGCCACAGATGACTTTCAACATTTTATAAACATGAGGATGATGACAATGATATAAGAATTCAATAAAACAAGTTCAAGAATTAATTTATCCAGAAATTAACAACGTCCAAATTGTCAACATGATACTGCATTGTGGAGTAAAATTCAAGAATGCTTAGAAGAATATTTTCTTGAAAAGATACTGGATGAAACGCAACTATCAAGGATATTTCACAAATTTCATGGAGTATAGAAGTCAAAACTTAACCAACTGAGTACAATAAAGAATGAAATAACAAAAGAAATCACCATGCATGCGATAGACCGCACAGACAGGTTATTCCAATAGAATAATAAATAATGGAACCAGGTCCGGCGTAAACGCACAGACAGGATATTCCGACAGAATAATAAATAATGGAACCAGGTCCGGTGTAAAACACACAGACAGGATATTCCAACAGAATAATAATAAAACGGAACCAGGTCCGGTGTAAAACACACAGACAGGATGTTCCAACAGAATAATAGAAGAATGTCACCAAGTATAGGGTAGATCGCGTATACTGGTTATTCCAACAGAATCATAACAAATGGAATAATATAAGTTCTCTTTATGAATATAAAAGAAATAATATTCCCTACCTTAAAAGAACTAGATATTGGAAAAGTGATGTAGCAGAATACTTTTATTCTCTCTCTCTTATTCTCTCTATACTTTCTCTCTCTATAGCTTGAATGAATTCGTGAAAAATAATGAAGCCCTAGGCCTCTATTTATAGAAAAACTGAGGGTGGCTCTTGGTCTTAACGAAGGGTCAAATGACTCTTGGTAATATTGAAGGGACAACTACTATTGACGAAAGTAATTACTATTGACCAAGGTAAATACTATTGACGAAGGTAATTACTATTGACCAAGGTAAATACTATTGACGAAGGTAATTACTATTGACCAAGGTAAATACTATTGACGAAGGTAATTACTATTGACCAAGGTAAATACTATTGACGACGGTAATTACTATTGACGAAGAGACTCTTAGATGATGACATATGGCCCCCCATAAAATAACCAAACTTACCACAACGTCTCAATTATTGATTTAATAATATAACATATTATACAGATGATACTATGACAATAATTTAAGAGATATGATGCAGCAATTACTGTAGCAATAATTGAGTATAGCTGAGTGACTTCTCACGTAAGCATCAATAATCAATACCGTGTGCTACTATGCAACCACGCGTATTACTGTACTTTTACTACCGAGTAGTTCAACAGTTTTAACGGTTTTAACGGTAACACCTCAGCCGTTATTTTTATAGAAAGATAATTCTGTCTTTTTCTCAATCCGACAATAATTCCGTTGTGGGGTCCACCAATGATTGTGCCGTCGTACGAATATTCCCCGACAAAAAGAATATTCTCCGACCAAACGAATATTTTATAACAACTTGCTTACTTTGCAAAATTTATAAATATTACCCACAACTATAACATTATATCAAATTAACTCCATAATATTCAAAAATGATATTTATAGAAAATTCATCTTTATTTATAAAAATTGGGGTCTTACAATTGTTATATGTCCTGATACAATATTATAAATCTCTGTTTACTATCAAAACATTAGTTGGTTACCGTTTTATACAAATTTGGTTACCAAACTGTACATTTCATCAAACTGGTACATAAAACAATTCATAAAGACAAAATAACAAGTTCCGAACTAATCAAAATCTGGAACAAATCTTCTTGGAAATTCTCTGTCAGTCTCATATCTATCCAACTGTTTGTTCCTCGCATGAATGTATAGGTTTGTGCATAACTTCTTCCGATATTTCGTAATAGGGAATGGAATAGAAATTTTATCAAACTTCTGGTGAATGACATGCTCAGCAAAACAAATCGTGAACATCTCGCAATCACTGTACAAATGGACAAAAGATAAGGAAAATAAAAAAATAGAATCAACCTATAAATAATACATATCATTTTATGCAGTAACCAAACTGTTATATATAAAATTAACCAAAACATAAATAAAAGACAACTAAAACAAAAAAAATAGTAACAAAAATATAACACAATAAGTAACCAAATATTTAGATAACAGTAACCAAATTCAATAACTGTAAATATACAAAATCAGAATTAAACAGTTATTAGTAACCAATATAAAAAAATTTATACCAAAAATTGTAATATACACTAAACCCAGTAACCAAATACATACTAAACAAGTAACCGAATAATTCTATAATGGTAACCAAACAATCTTTTAATGGTAACCAATACATAAACAACCTATACACTAAACCCAGTTTATTAAACCATGTATACTAGGCAAAAACATATTAAACATAACAACATAAAAAGGAAGCCAAATTCCCAACTTAAGAAAACATAAATGGTATCAAAATAATAAGCTTACAGTATCAAAATACATACTAACAAGTAACCAAGTAATTACATGATGGTAACCATAAGCAAACTGAATGTAATCAAGTCACTATTACGTCACTAACCATATAATGTAATCAATAATAATTTAAGCAAACTGAATAAACTAAACAAATACATAGTAAACAAATATAATAAAAAGTAACAAACAATTTTCTTCAATGAAACATTAACATGAATCAAATAATACAAACTAGTAACCAAACTGTAATATGGTAGTAACCAAAATATAATATCACAGTAACCAAATACATACTAATAAGTAGCTAAATCATTAAAAGTTTACAGTAACCAAATACATACTAACAAGTATCCAAATAATTATGATTTTGCATTAACCAAATACATACTAATAAAAAAATTACAGTAACCAACTATATATATATATATATATATATATATATATATATATATATATATAATATATATATATATATATATATATATATATATATGTGACAACCCCAAAATAGGTCCATTCCACCCAACCCATTCTGAGTCGTCAAATACATGGTACAGAAAACAACTACAACTTTATTACAACAATTGTCGTGCAAAATACAACAACACATATGCTGTGAGTTTGGATACAAATATATACCAAATGTGACTCATGTTCCAACCGTGGACATCACCTCACAATAACACCTTACATAAAGGTATAGTCAAAAACTGTTTTAGAAATTAGAATCTTTGGGAAGTGCTCAAGGAAACCTTCGTACATGGGAGGCCACGCGTCTAGGTTATGATAGATATCATATGGCCACAGAATTATCCTTGGTTGACCCAATAGACCCCAAAGAAAAACGAGAAGATTACTATCATATTCTTCCCAATGGTGAGTCTTCTCTTGACTTATCATTATCTCCACTGTCTCTAATTGAGAATTATACTTCAAACAAACACCAAGATTATATAGGTAGTGCTCGTAAATATACTCAGCAAGTGGATGAGCACAACCCTGTCTTATGATGACACGAGGTTGTATGTCATTAGACATCTTGTATGATAGTGACAAAACACCCTTCCAACGTTGGGTTCGCCTCACCCTATTTTCTTCACCAAATATAACTACTAAATGATGACCACCGTTCTATTCCCTTGTTACCCCCGCTCGACCCAGCTACACTCTTATTACCTGAAAGGAATTGTGAAGCAAAAGGGTGAGCACAACTAGCTCAGTAAAGAATATCATGACTAAAGATAATTCAATTATCAATAGCCTTCATCAACAATAAATCAGAGATTTAGAACATATGGTAAATGATAAAAATTTCAACCATAGTTGCAGCGGAACGAGCAATCCATTAGAAGAGTCAAATAGACTATAAAGTCTATTATCTTCTCCATGTTAAAAATCCACCAACAATATTTTATCCATGTAACATCACTCAACAGTTCCTTTCCACAATCATATGAATAACTCATAATCATAATTGTGACTATAAATTTTTCTTCGCACCCAGGACGAAGAATATTTTCATCACCTGTCTTTACCTGAAACATCAAAGATCATGGTTATACCAAATCACAGTTCCTGTTTATAATCATACTAACAAATCCATCTTTGCACTACGGGCCAAAGATATTCATCAACAAACCATCTTTGCACTACGGGCCAAAGATATTCAACAACAGTTCATCTTTGCACTACAGGCCAAAGATATTCATCAACAGGCCATCTTTGCACTACATGCCAAAGATATTCATCAACAATTCATATTTGCACTACAGGCCAAATATATTCATATCTCAAAGAAATATATAATCATTTCAGAATTTATATAAACAATAATTATAACCATGTTGATCAATTCACCTTTGCACTTAAGCTTAAGATATTCAATTATAAATTCAATGGTCATGATCATACCAGTCACAATTCAACTTTGCACTACAGGCCAAAGAGAACCCTAGTCATGATCATACCAATAATCTACCCATCTTTACACTCCAGTGAAAGAGAATTTCAACATCAGGGTTATAAAAATGTTATATATGATGATAAAAATAATATGATCAACATATAGTTTTAATCTCAAGAGTAATATTCGTAACTCATGAATAGTAACCCCGACACAAAAGATAGAAATTCTACAATAAAATTCATACCAATATTTCGGTATAATGATATTGAAAGAATAACATTACTTAAATTTATAAACAATTTATTTTAATTGTTTACACTTTACTAATTAATGCATTTAATCATCATAAAATGCCAACTCTTACAATTTCATCATCAATAACCAAAACCCTCATCAAAAATCTGCATATACCTCATATAGGATTCTCAAGCCATAAAATCCTATTTTCCAATTTTCTTTCTTCACAAAACATATTTAATTCATTTACTCATAACTAGACCATTTTCATGAAAAATACCAAATCAGTTCCAAAAATATTTCTTTTCTGGGATTTAGCATAATATAGTCCCATAGTGAACATATATTTTTCTCAGAATTTTTAAAAGTCATTTACTATTTTTCATATGGCCAAAATAGCCGAATATTTAGACATTTATCAAAAATTGTACTTTTGTCTAAAAATTCTGAAATTTACAGAGTATACTTCTATCATATACATGTACTCCCAATAAAAATTTCATCAATTTTGGAGTTAACCACAAGGAATTATAAGCGGTTACTTTTAAAATAGTCTTTTCTCATAAAATTCATAACTCTCAATCTATACATCCAAAAATCACCATTTTTGGACACAATCAAGAAAACTCATCAAAATATCATTTCAAATTTTTCCAGAATTTTTGAAGATCAGAAAAATTACGAAACTGAAAATCATAACAACCCTTAAAATCCTTACTATCCCTTACTATCCCTTACAATCCCTTACTATCCCTTACCTCAAAAGAGCAGTACTTCTGACTGGATATCGGATATGATGCTGAAGGAAACTTGCACTGATGAATAGCAACTCACCAAGTATCTAAAAACTCACAAAATATGCTTCATAATATAGAGAGAGAAAGAGAGAAAGCTTATGTTTCTGGTGTGATTTTCAATTCTAACTTAGCCCTCTATTTATAGGAAAATTTTGGTAGGTTTGACCTGCAACCTGATGGCTTTACCTGCTACTATTCCCACCCACCACATTTGAAATATAATTCAGCACATTTCTTCACCAACCACAAGTGGGGCCCACCAATTCTAGAATTTTCCACCAAAATGATAAACTCCGAAAATTCAACAATTTCTGAACCAGTCATCTCGTAAAATTCATAATAAATCATACGTTCATTTTTAACGGTTCAAAATTTGTGGACATATACTCAACTTATATATGTATAACATATCCAAAAATTACCACGATCCAACGGTCGGATTAAAAATTATAACCCCCGCAAAATATCTCAAAAACCCTGATTTTTAATACCTCCATTCCGACAAAAATACGGATAAAAATCTCAACATTAACTCCTTCATTTTTTAACCACAAAAATATATCCCTCATTTATATCCACATAAAATAAATATTTCCTTATCATATGAATCAATAATTAATTATTCACAAATAATATTACAGAATCACATTTATGACAACCAGGCCGTTCCCAGGAAAGAGGGGGCTTTCCAATAAGGATTTCTCCTTACTGGCGCGCAATTAGATGACCAAACCTCTCCTTAGACAGAACTTTCTAGACATTGCCAATAATGTTATCTAATAATATTATTCAAATAATATGAATTATTGATCTGATAATGGAAAATACTGTGCAGCAACAATTATTGAACAACAATAATATAAAATTTCAACGTAGCAATTATTGAATCAATAAAATAAAATATTGAACAGTAATTACTGTAACAATTATTGAGTAGTGCCTTCTTACGTAAGAATCAATAATTTCAAAAATACTGTGCAATACCGTGTGCTACTGTGCAATAACGCGTATTACTGTATTTTAACCACCGGGTATTCCAACAGTGTTAACGGTAACAACTACGCCGTTATTTGTAAAAACTCAAATTTGTCGTTTTCTTCACCCGACAGTTATTCGTTATGGGGCCCACAAATAGCTGCGCCGTCGTACGAATATTCCCCGACAGAAAGAATATTCCACGACCAAACGAATATTCCCCGACAACAATGATTATTTTATAACCACTTGCTTATTTTGAAAAAAATTTCATATTTCACCCATAACTTTAAACTTTTATCAATTTAACCATTTACTGAATAGTAATTATAAGAAAAATTGAATACTTTTATTTCATAAAATTCGGGGTCTTACAATCTCCCCTCCTTATGAAATTTCGTCCCCGAAATTTACGTACCTGGTATTTCAAAGAGTTGAGAATACCTTCCTTTCATTTCAGATTCCATCTTCTCTGTCATCATAATTTCTCCATTGCTCATCTCCTGTATTTCAAATATCATTCTAGAATACAGCTTCAAAACAAGGGTTAATTTAACAAATTAACATATCACATAATATCCCGATATTATGACTGACCAACAAATAAGCTTAGGTAGGACACACTAGCGAAGGATTTACTCATCTCTCCCCTCCTAGTTATATTCCCCGATCTCCGCCAAAGATCATATCCCTAAGCTCTGATACCACCTGTAACTCCCCAAAATAGGTCCATTCCACCCAACCCATTCTGAGTCGTCAAATACATGGTACAGAAAACAACTACAACTTTATTACAACAATTGTCGTGCAAAATACAACAACACATATGCTGTGAGTTTGGATACAAATATATACCAAATGTGACTCATGTTCCAACCGTGGACATCACCTCACAATAACACCTTACATAAAGGTATAGTCAAAAACTGTTTTAGAAATTAGAATCTTTGGGAAGTGCTCAAGGAAACCTTCGTACATGGGAGGCCACGCGTCTAGGTTATGATAGATATCATATGGCCACAGAATTATCCTTGGTTGACCCAATAGACCCCAAAGAAAAACGAGAAGATTACTATCATATTCTTCCCAATGGTGAGTCTTCTCTTGACTTATCATTATCTCCACTGTCTCTAATTGAGAATTATACTTCAAACAAACACCAAGATTATATAGGTAGTGCTCGTAGATATACTCAGCAAGTGGATGAGCACAACCCTGTCTTATGATGACACGAGGTTGTATGTCATTAGACATCTTGTATGATAGTGACAAAACACCCTTCCAACGTTGGGTTCGCCTCACCCTATTTTCTTCACCAAATATAACTACTAAATGATGACCACCGTTCTATTCCCTTGTTACCCCCGCTCGACCCAGCTACACTCTTATTACCTGAAAGGAATTGTGAAGCAAAAGGGTGAGCACAACTAGCTCAGTAAAGAATATCATGACTAAAGATAATTCAATTATCAATAGCCTTCATCAACAATAAATCAGAGATTTAGAACATATGGTAAATGATAAAAATTTCAACCATAGTTGCAGCGGAACGAGCAATCCATTAGAAGAGTCAAATAGACTATAAAGTCTATTATCTTCTCCATGTTAAAAATCCACCAACAATATTTTATCCATGTAACATCACTCAACAGTTCCTTTCCACAATCATATGAATAACTCATAATCATAATTGTGACTATAAATTTTTCTTCGCACCCAGGACGAAGAATATTTTCATCACCTGTCTTTACCTGAAACATCAAAGATCATGGTTATACCAAATCACAGTTCCTGTTTATAATCATACTAACAAATCCATCTTTGCACTACGGGCCAAAGATATTCATCAACAAACCATCTTTGCACTACGGGCCAAAGATATTCAACAACAGTTCATCTTTGCACTACAGGCCAAAGATATTCATCAACAGGCCATCTTTGCACTACATGCCAAAGATATTCATCAACAATTCATATTTGCACTACAGGCCAAATATATTCATATCTCAAAGAAATATATAATCATTTCAGAATTTATATAAACAATAATTATAACCATGTTGATCAATTCACCTTTGCACTTAAGCTTAAGATATTCAATTATAAATTCAATGGTCATGATCATACCAGTCACAATTCAACTTTGCACTACAGGCCAAAGAGAACCCTAGTCATGATCATACCAATAATCTACCCATCTTTACACTCCAGTGAAAGAGAATTTCAACATCAGGGTTATAAAAATGTTATATATGATGATAAAAATAATATGATCAACATATAGTTTTAATCTCAAGAGTAATATTCGTAACTCATGAATAGTAACCCCGACACAAAAGATAGAAATTCTACAATAAAATTCATACCAATATTTCGGTATAATGATATTGAAAGAATAACATTACTTAAATTTATAAACAATTTATTTTAATTGTTTACACTTTACTAATTAATGCATTTAATCATCATAAAATGCCAACTCTTACAATTTCATCATCAATAACCAAAACCCTCATCAAAAATCTGCATATACCTCATATAGGATTCTCAAGCCATAAAATCCTATTTTCCAATTTTCTTTCTTCACAAAACATATTTAATTCATTTACTCATAACTAGACCATTTTCATGAAAAATACCAAATCAGTTCCAAAAATATTTCTTTTCTGGGATTTAGCATAATATAGTCCCATAGTGAACATATATTTTTCTCAGAATTTTTAAAAGTCATTTACTATTTTTCATATGGCCAAAATAGCCGAATATTTAGACATTTATCAAAAATTGTACTTTTGTCTAAAAATTCTGAAATTTACAGAGTATACTTCTATCATATACATGTACTCCCAATAAAAATTTCATCAATTTTGGAGTTAACCACAAGGAATTATAAGCGGTTACTTTTAAAATAGTCTTTTCTCATAAAATTCATAACTCTCAATCTATACATCCAAAAATCACCATTTTTGGACACAATCAAGAAAACTCATCAAAATATCATTTCAAATTTTTCCAGAATTTTTGAAGATCAGAAAAATTACGAAACTGAAAATATAACAACCCTTAAAATCCTTACTATCCCTTACTATCCCTTACAATCCCTTACTATCCCTTACCTCAAAAGAGCAGTACTTCTGACTGGATATCGGATATGATGCTGAAGGAAACTTGAACTGATGAATAGCAACTCACCAAGTATCTAAAAACTCACAAAATATGCTTCATAATATAGAGAGAGAAAGAGAGAAAGCTTATGTTTCTGGTGTGATTTTCAATTCTAACTTAGCCCTCTATTTATAGGAAAATTTTGGTAGGTTTGACCTGCAACCTGATGGCTTTACCTGCTACTATTCCCACCCACCACATTTGAAATATAATTCAGCACATTTCTTCACCAACCACAAGTGGGGCCCACCAATTCTAGAATTTTCCACCAAAATGATAAACTCCGAAAATTCAACAATTTCTGAACCAGTCATCTCGTAAAATTCATAATAAATCATACGTTCATTTTTAACGGTTCAAAATTTGTGGACATATACTCAACTTATATATGTATAACATATCCAAAAATTACCACGATCCAACGGTCGGATTAAAAATTATAACCCCCGCAAAATATCTCAAAAACCCTGATTTTTAATACCTCCATTCCGACAAAAATACGGATAAAAATCTCAACATTAACTCCTTCATTTTTTAACCACAAAAATATATCCCTCATTTATATCCACATAAAATAAATATTTCCTTATCATATGAATCAATAATTAATTATTCACAAATAATATTACAGAATCACATTTATGACAACCAGGCCGTTCCCAGGAAAGAGGGGGCTTTCCAATAAGGATTTCTCCTTACTGGCGCGCAATTAGATGACCAAACCTCTCCTTAGACAGAACTTTCTAGACATTGCCAATAATGTTATCTAATAATATTATTCAAATAATATGAATTATTGATCTGATAAAGGAAAATACTGTGCAGCAACAATTATTGAACAACAATAATATAAAATTTCAACGTAGCAATTATTGAATCAATAAAATAAAATATTGAACAGTAATTACTGTAACAATTATTGAGTAGTGCCTTCTTACGTAAGAATCAATAATTTCAAAAATACTATGCAATACCGTGTGCTACTGTGCAATAACGCGTATTACTGTATTTTAACCACCGGGTATTCCAACAGTGTTAACGGTAACAACTACGCCGTTATTTGTAAAAACTCAAATTTGTCGTTTTCTTCACCCGACAGTTATTCGTTATGGGGCCCACAAATAGCTGCGCCGTCGTACGAATATTCCCCGACAGAAAGAATATTCCACGACCAAACGAATATTCCCCGACAACAATGAATATTTTATAACCACTTGCTTATTTTGAAAAAAATATTCATATTTCACCCATAACTTTAAACTTTTATCAATTTAACCATTTACTGAATAGTAATTATAAGAAAAATTGAATACTTTTATTTCATAAAATTCGGGGTCTTACAATATATATATATATAATATATATAAATATATATATATATATTATATATATAAATATATATATATATATACTAATAAGTAACCAACCCATAAAAGTAGCACACTAATATAATAAAACAGTAACCAAATACATACTAATACGTAACCAAATCATTATAAGTTTACAGTAACCAAATACATACTAATAAGTAACCAAATAATTATGATTTTACAGTAACCAAATAATTATATAATGGTAACCATAAGAAAATTTAAATTAACACACCTTTAAAACTCTCTGTGTTGGAATTATATTCTGGATAAGCACTTGACCTTTGGTCTTAACTACAGGAATATCAAACTGAGAATCTGACTGCACTTCAGAATGCTTCAAATCACTGTGTATCACCAGCCTATTCTCATTTTTACTCGATTTCCGACTACATCATTTTCCTTCCCCTTCCTATCAACAGCATCCTTCTTCACTTCCTTGACAGAATAACGCTCCGATATTCTCTTCCTCTTCCCATCCTTCTTCTTGTATCAACCATTCTATACAAAAAATAAAAATAACACAAACCCACACAACAATCAATAATACATTCGACTGATAAACTACATTAATATATAATACGTTAAACTATTTCAAAATAACGGACCTGAAAATATACACAACCAGAATCGAAAGCGAAGAAGAATAAACCAACTGGAACACTATGTAATCACGATAACAATAAACAACGATGGTGAAGAAAACAAAACACAAACGAAATGACTATGAACTTCGAGAAAAAGACGAACGGCGAGAGACGAACGACGAGAGATCGACAAGAGACGAACGACGAGAGACCGACAAGAGACGAACGAAAAGAAAAAAGAGGAAAGAGAAAGAGGGTTTTAGCGTATAAAGAAGATGAAGAGTCCTGCAAACAATATACGGCGATTATCACGCATTTTAAAAAACATGTCCCATTAATAATCCCTTAAATTAAGGACTCATAATTATAATAATATTATAAATAAAATTATAAAAGTATAATATTTTGTAATTATTTTATGAATGTAAGATTTTTGTAATTACTTTTAAAAATATACTATAATATGTAATTAACCCAAAGAGTTTTGAGCTGGGCCACTCCGATATGGTATCTACTACTAGTATCTAGTAGATGTAAAGAAAAGGGCGGTTTGATTAAAATTGAGGGAAGAGTATTGAATGTTTAGGTATGTCTGACCGAATAAGTACTATCTTATTAAGTCACTATTAAACGCTATCAAACACATGTTACGGTACGACTGTGTACAGTATTATCCTTATTAAGTCACTGTTATTCCTGTCACACCACTTTCTTTCCTTTTTTATCTTTACTATTTCTTTCCGCATAATCGTTACATGAGTAAATTATATGGAATAAAATAAAAAATTTATAAAATTTAGAGAAATAAATAGAAGGATAAAGTAATAATATATTAAAATTATAGGGGAAAAAAGAGTAAAATAGAAAAGCAAAAAGTACACAAAATCACCTATAATGGAGAAAGCCTCATGGAGGCTTTAATAAATAGATAGATATAAATATAGATAAATTTAATTATATTTTTATATCCTTTTTATATTACTTTTTTTTTTAATCTTCTAAATTATTAAATTTTTTTATTTTACCTCATATAATTTATATTTACAATGCGTCAGGATGAAAACAAAAAAAGTCAAATAAAGGCATGCCTTGTCAAAAATAAATATAATAAAAATAAAAGGCGTACCATATATAATAAATACTCTACTCGTTATAATTTTTTTGATCAATATTAACTTTGAAAGTTAATTTGAGAATAATAAACAAAAATTTTTAAATAATTTATAATATGGATTATTGCATTGATAAAAATTAAAAGAATTTATGTCAATTTTAAGTTTTAATTTTTTTTAAATCAACTTTAAAAAAATAAAAAATGTTCAAATAATATTTTATTAATCATGTCTGACCGACTAAATGATCCTTGATAACAAATATATTATATAAAAATATGAGCCCGTCGATCATCATGTCTTAAATACCAGAAATTCTCTTGCAATTTCTATCTTGGTTTCATGCTGTAAGTTGTTCCGACATCTTGGTTTCTATCATCATAGAATCGTAAGAAAGAGAAAGATTGTATTGAATAATATCAAGCATTATTAAGTTCTTAAGCAATATACTTATTTATATTTATTATATAAATTATTAAATGTTATATATTGCATTCGAATGTTTTAGATCGTTAAGTAAATAATAAAAATTTTCATATTTTAATTGAACTTAGATAAAATTAGAACACTAATTTTATCATATAATGCCGTTCAACTAGTAAAATTTAAAGTGCCTTTATTATTAAATAAATTATTTTTCTCTGATTACAAATTATTATTAATTTTTAAATTAATTTTAAAATATTTTTGAATAAAATATTTAAAAAGATTCATTCAAAATTATGGAACACTTAATCACATGCATTTGACCCATGAATAAACTCATTGACTTCTCTCTCTCCAACATAATTACAAAGTCATCGCCTTCTCCCATATGTAGGCTAGGTACATTAGTTTTTGTAATTTTGACTAAGAAATACTTACTCCATAAATACATGAGGCTCAATAAAATTCAGTCTTCTGAATGTTTTCTCAAAAGAAGGGTACGGATATTTTTCTACTTCTTGACACAATTTGTAAAATTAAATTTTTTAATTTATTGCCTTGGTATATAAATATATAATGAATTAAGATTTATTTATATATATAAATGCTGCCCACAGAAAAATCATTAACCACCTAAATCCTGTTAGTAAACTAGTGACCGATCCATCAACCGTTAATTAGAATAAAAGTCAACCACTCAAGTCACTTTTAAAAAAATACTACATTATTTAAAGAGTTGGCAAATATTTGGATGAATTCAAATTCAAAATCAAAATCATTAAAATTTAATTTTGGAATAATTTTATGTGCACTATATATAAAAGAGATTAATTTATAGTATAATTAAATGTTGATCGACAAGGCTAATCAGGTAATTATTAATTAAATAAAGTTAAGAGGAAAGTATAGAGAAGCAGCCCGATGAATATCATCAGCCATATGATCATTAATTAATTAAGTGTATATATTT